>VIGQ01000827.1:37500-60000 GCA_009663005.1 Actinidia chinensis | reverse complement strand
ATCTGAATCACGTCACAGAACCACACCACTCAAGGAAAGCTCTAATGCCAGAGCGGCCATGCGAAGACAAACATAGTTCAAAAATATAAAACTTCAATCATACTCCCTCGTATTTTGCTGTCCATTATCCCATTTTGAAATGTCCCGAAATATATGTCTACTTTCAAAAGTTGAACAAAAGAAAAGTATACAATTTTTCGTTTTTATCCTTCTTTTCTATAACATTTTCACCAAAGCAAAATGTCAAAAGCAATGATTATAAGAATAAAACTGGATAGTCAATATAAAGTAGATGTAATGATTACGTTACCTTTAAAAGTTTAATTTCCCAAAATAGACTAACAATATAGGAAAGAGAGAGTAACAAGTGAGAGCATAATAAAGTGATAAGCAGATAAGGTAAGTTATTGTCATGGCCCATCAGGAAGTGGTCCAAGTCCACTTTTGTTAACCTTTCAGTACCCAGTTGGCAGTGGTATAGTTTCCCAAATATTTGGATCGATAGGTCATTACTTAGTTTCCTTGTGACCTTCGGAGAAAGGAGGAGGGTTCTGGGTCAAGCAGAAGTTGACAGTCAACGCCAGTGTTTTGAAAATCGAATTGTTGAGCGAATCGAAAAAGAGCTTAAGTTATGGGTCACTAATTCAACTGTTAGGTCAATCGTTATAGGCATGTGATGTTAAATTATATCATTAATTATTTATTTATAGTAATAAAATATCTCTTATTGTGTCTTTCTCAATAGTTTTTGATACTTAAAATTAAAAATTTTTAAATTAAAATATAAATTTTCCTTAAATCGTGAACCGGTTTTGATTCAATCCTGGTTCCAACAACCAGTTGGGTCCGTCTCGGTTCAATCGCCGTTTCTTACTTGGTTTGGAACCGGTTTTGACCAAAACGGGTTTAGAGAGTTAACCGGATCCGGTTCTTCGACCAGGTTCGCGATTAGATCAATTGACCAGCCGATTCAAAACCGAGTTGGTAAAACAGGTTCAAGCTCAAAAAATCTGACAAATTCCTAACAAAAGGTGGTTCGGACACACATTGTAAACCAGTAGATGCAATAATTAAAATGGGCGATAAGATTATCCTTAATGGAAATGTTAGGTGAGGGGTAGACTTAATTAAATTGGCATGAGAAGATACAATTTATTGAATCTAAACCGAAATTGCATATGTATAATAACTCTTGACTGAGGAGAATAATAAAACAAATTTACATAACTGACCCTAATGGATTACAACAAAAGAATTAGTGTAGTTTGACTAGCCTTTACAATATTCCATAACGTACAAAAATTTGTCTCCCATATTGACGAGCCATTACTAACTTTATTTGTGGTGAGTTATAGGTCCCGTTTGGGTAGTTTTTTGATTCAAAAAACTTTATTTTTGGATTTTTTGAGGTAAATTTATTTATGGTGAGTTATAAGCATATGAAAATTTATTTAGGGTTACTTTTTTATTTTATTTTATCTTTTTAAATAAAAAAAAAACATTTTTTTTGCTTATCCCAAACAAACCAAGCGTAAATCATGCAAACAACCCAGTCTTCACGTTTGGCTTGTGGAAATTAATGAATTAGATGAGGCAAATTGTTGTTCCCACTCCGTGACCCACCCCTTGATGTGACCATTTATGTTTTTTTTACTTTTCACTTTTAGCCTCAATTTTTCTTTCAAATTATCATTTTGCCATTCAAGCTCTTTATTTTATTTTTTTCTTTTAACACCACTTGATTCTATTTTTTTTTACTTTTCCTTCAGAATTTTTATATAAAATAAATTTTATGATAAAATTTTATATTTTTTTACTCTCACCTTATATTTTTTATAAAAAAAAATATAAATCAAAATTTATAATATTTTTATTTTTTTTTCTCAACTTATAAAATTTAATATAAAACTAATTAACATAATTGTTTTTAAAACACTAAGGCGAAAATTTTAGATTTGTCTGTACTTTTTTTCTTTTTTTTCCTTTGATCTATGTGAACAAACTGAATTTTTTATCTTTATTTTTTTAAAAAAGGTAGATTAATTAGTTTTGGCATTAATTTTATAAAATTGATTCATATTTTTTTTATTTATAAAAAATAAGGTGAGCGTAAAGAAATTATAATTCCTCATAATGTTTTTTGATATAAAAATTTAGAAAATGAAAGTAAAAAGAAATTAAATTTGTTTTAGTAAATAAACTGAGGTGATATTAACAATACAAAATAATAAAAGAGTGAATCACAAAGTGGTAATTTTGAGGAGAATTAGGGTCAAATTAAAAACTCAAAAAAAAAAAGGGTCACGGGGGGTTTGTGTCTGAGGGTTATTATAAGGGTCTAGTTTGATTTATCATAAAAATACATAAAAATAATAATAACTTTTAACATATCAATATAGTAATAAATTTTACATTAATTATTATTTTTTTTAAAAATTATCACTATCAGGTTGGCCAAAATAACTCATAAATCTAATTTTACTGCAATTTCTATTAAAAAAGGAATAGAAATTATTCATTTGATATCCATTTTTTAGTCTTTTTCTAACAGAGAAGCCGCTGGAGTTATTATTAAAAAGTAACTAATTAAAACAAAAAGATATTTTTTATTTATAATTTAATTGAAATCTAGTGAGGTTGATGTGAATACTTAATATGTATTTATGTGAACAATATTTTTTTTCAACAGTGATGGTACCCTACCAAAATAAAAATTTAATTTTTTTAAAATAAATAACCAAACGTGAAAGTAGAAAAAAAATTAAAAAAAAATATTAATATTTTTTAATAAATAACTAGAAATTGGTATTACAAAAAAGGGTAAATTACACTGACCTCCCCTAAGGTTTGTCTTTAATACACAAAGCACCCCTAATATTTGAAAAATTACAGTGACCTCCCCTGAGGTTTACAAAATTATTCAACCAGCCCGCTGACATCACTTTTCTCTTTTGTCTTCTTATGAAATTACTAAAATGCCCCCACTCTCTCTCTGTCTCTCTCCTCCCTCCACTCTCTCTCTCTCTTTCTCTCTCTCCCAATTTCTCCCTCTCTTTTTGCATGACCTTTTTTTATTTACTTTTTTTTAATTTTTTTAATTATTTTTTTTAATATCTTTTCCATTTATTTTTTGTAAAAACCTCAAATTCCTCTCTCTTTTTTGTATTTTTTTAACTTTTACTTTTTTTTTTCTTTTAATACCTTTTGAATTAATTTTTTTGTTAAAAAAATATGAATCCTTTTTTGGTTACTTTTTTTGTACCCATTTTTTTATTTTGTTTTTTATTATTTTTTTCTTAATACCTTGATTCATTTTATATTTTATATTTTTTATTTTTAATTTTTATTAATATCCTTTGAATTCTTTTTTTCTTCTTTTTTTTAATCTATTTTGAGAGATCTTATTTATAAAAATTTTAAAAAATAAATTGTAAGGGTATTAAAAGGGAAAAAAAAATCAAATGGTATTAAAAAAAAGAAGCAAATAGTATTTTAAAAAAAGAAAAAGGACTCAATGTTTATTAACAGATAAAAAGTAAAAAAATAAAATTGTACACAACTACACCACCCAAAAAATAACACTTTTTTTTTTTTTGTAACACCTCACTTCCATGCTAATTAAGAAATAATAATAATCCCACGAAACACTAAAGCACTGTACAAAAATCCACCTCCTCATACCAAATTAACCAAAAAATGATTTTTTATTAAAAATATTAATCAAATGGTATTAAAAAAATAATAAAAAAAGTAACAAAAAAAAAAATAGAAGGTACAAATCAAAAATAACAAAAATACCAAAAAAAAAATATTTTTGTTAAAAAAATGAATCAAAACGTATGAAAAAAAAATAAAAAATAAAAATAAAAATAAAATCAAAATGGTACCAAAAGAGAGTGAGTCGATCGAGTGGTGCGGGGGGAGGAAGAGAGAGAGAGTGTTGTGGGCATTTTAGTAATTTCATAACGAAACAAAGAGAAAAAGTGATGTCAGCGGGTGATTGAATAATTTTGCATACCCAAGAGGGGAGTCAGTGTAATTTTTGTACAATGTCGGAGAACTTTGTATATTATAAGCAACCTCAGGGGAGGTCATGTAGTTTAATCCTAAAAAATAGGGTAATATCACGACTCTCCTTAAGTTTAGCATAAAGACAAGGACCCTCCCTGTAGTTTATAAAATACAGTTACCCCCCCTGTCAGATTTGTCTGCGCATTATGCAAGCCAAAATTACTATTTTGCCCATTCACGACATCCCTTCACTCACGTCCACCCACTCCACCCACCCACCCACCCACGATTTTTTTTTTTTTTCCAATTTTTTTAAGTTTTTTTATCAATTTTTTTATCTAATTTATTTTTTTTTATCAATTTATTTTTCTTTTGGAATAATATTATTTACTTAAAAAATACACCTATAATCACAAAAGCATATACTACACATCCCAAATTAACCCCAAGACCAAATTACTAAAAAAAATAAGAACAAAAAATCTTTATTTATTTATTTTTTGTTTATTATGTAATACCGAATTTTTTAATAAAAAAAACGCAATAAAAATAAAATAAATTAATAAAAAAATAAATTAAAATAAAAAAATAAACAAAAATTAAATCCAACAAACATATAAAAAAAAATTATTTATCCCAAACAGAAAATAAAACTGAGTAAAAAAGAAAAAAATAATTAAAAAAAATCGGGGGTGGGTGGCTGAGTGGTGAGTGAGTGAGGGGGCAAATCGTAATTTTTTGGCTTGTCATAATGGCAGACAAAGTCTGACAGGGGGTCAGTGTAATATTTTAAACTATAAGGGAGGGTCCTTGTCTTTTTATGTTAAACCCAGGGGAGGTCATAATATTTACCCAAAAAAATAATAAGTGAAAGAGAGATGAGAAGAAGAGTATAGTTGATAAAAAATTAAAAAAATAAGTCAC
The DNA here is from genome assembly GCA_009663005.1 of Actinidia chinensis. NCBI lineage: Eukaryota > Viridiplantae > Streptophyta > Magnoliopsida > Ericales > Actinidiaceae > Actinidia > Actinidia chinensis. Next base: position 55,065 of record VIGQ01000827.1, on the reverse strand, counting down.
ATAGTCAACCCCGTGTGATGGGGGTTGGAAAAAAGAAGCTCTATTAAATGAGTGGTCCATCATATGAGTTCCAATTCCAAGTCTTTCTTTTACTGACAATGTTAGGAGACAAAGACTTAGCGACGCAAAACGTTTTTTCCACCGTGTCGGGGGTTGTGGGGATGGGACAGGTCCACGGCAAATTTGCCCCCGCTCTCTCTCACCCTTTCAGCTCTTCTCTCTCTCTCACACACACACATTAATTTTTTTTAATATCATTTCTTGGTTATTTATTAAAAAAATATCAAATTTTTTTATTTTTTATTTTCATCTTCAAAATTTTTATCTAAAAAAATTTTTATGATAAATTTTTATAAATTTTTTTACTCCCACCTCCAAAAATTTTGATCTCAAAATTATTTTTATGATTTATATTTTTTTCTTGTATAAAAAATATAAGTGGGAGTAAAAAAAATTATAAATTATATTCATAATTTTTTTTTATATATCCATTCAACTCTGTATCTTTTCTTGTTTCTTTTTGAACCTGATCCCATAGTATAAAAAACAATTATAAACATAAACAAAAGATTAAAAATATATAATAAAATTAGATTTATTCAAAAAAACTGATAAAAAAATAAATTTAATAAAAAATTAATAAAAATAAATTAAAAAAAAACTGAAAAAAGGGGTGGAGGGATCAGGCCGGCAATGGCCAGTTGGGTGGGGGGGGGGCCAACTGGGAGCGGCTCAAAGGGAGGGGGGACCAAATGGTGGAGGGGGAGGGGCGAAAGGGTAATTGTGTCAGGAGAGGTGTGCTGATGTGACTGTTTGGGTTGGAAATAATGGCTCTCCTTAGAGACGAAGACTTTCGACTAACTCATGTTTCAGAAATCTTCAAGGAAAAATCGCACTTTAAAATTATTTACGTAAGTTATCTAGTATTTGTAAAATTCTCCATTATTATACTAATATTTTTATTATTTACTATCAAACAATACAAATTGCCATCTTTAGTTTATTGCTATTTTTTCGTACGGACATCTGATTACAAGTAATACATGCTTAATTATATGATTTCATGCTATTTTTATATTTTTTGATGTTGGTACGTATGTAAAAATTAATATTGTAGCCATCATTTTTATTTTCTCTGTTAAAATTATCGCTCCGGTCACTGGTCACTGCTTCATGCTTGCCTTTGAGGAAAATCTAATTCTAAACTTCATGAAATTAAGATTGGGTGAGACTTTTGTTGGGATTTTTGGATGAGATCACTTGCCTTGGTACTAAGACGAATGAAAGCACAAACTAAAAGAAAAATACAGAGATAAATTTACATAGTTCAACATAAATTTGCTTACGTACACGAGGGAGAAAGGAAAACTTGTTGCATCCACCGCAAAATAGTACAAAGCTGCTCATTTTTTTCTCTTTCTACTAGGAAACCCTCTCTAGTTTGAGAATCTTAGGACCAAAATAATCGTAGTTATAAAACCCTATAAAAAAACCATCCTTACTAGCAAACCCCACTATTAGGTTCTTACCCTTGCTAGTGAATGGTTCCATCACAAAACTTTATATTGCTTCCCTTTTTGCCTATGGAATGTGTTGAATCACAACTTAAAAGCTTTGGACACGAGACCTGTTAATGACAATCCCGCACTCTTTAAACTCGTGAACGTGTCTCCTTGTCAGACATGTGTACGCCCTTTATAATTAGGAGCCCTTAAATCTCGCCTCTAATCCAACTAACTTGCTTATGATAGCCCCTTTATCACGATATTAGGGTTTGTGCCTTGTCAAGATCGAGGTTTTGTTTTTTGTTTTGGGTGAGCGTAATTCGTCACCTTAATCCAAAAAAATCGGATCCTTTAATATTGTATCCGATTCCGATCGTGCAATCATCTTAAACCGCTTGAGGACGAGTCTTTCGAATTTCGGGCGGGTCAGGGTAATTCTAGTTGGGGGGGAAAACATTGACAAAACTCTCTCTCTCTCTCGACAACCAAAAAATCAAAATTCAAAACTTTTGATTTGAGTCAAAAGACAACCCAACTCTCTGTCACTCACAGAGAGAGGGGGAGGGAGGGAGGCGGGGAAAAAGAGAGAATCGAAGCCATAGTTGTGCGATGCAGCGCCGGTGTCTTAAGACACAGTCAAACAACAGCGATGTAATTCCCGTGACGGCGGCAGTGCAAGTCAAACCCAACTCTCTGTCACTCACTCTCTCTCTCAGGACTGAGACCCTCCGGCGACAGCGGCGACGAAGCTTCCTCCAATGGTTCTGCAAGTGGGTCTATTTCTACAAGTGGATCTTGAATATTCGGTCAGATCGGGGTTTTAGTTTACACCATCACAAACCCGTTATCCGTCCACTGCTCAATACAAAATTACATTTACCACACAATAGCCGGCCGAACAACTTGTGGATCCACCCATAAACCATCCAATCGTATTGGATCAAGTGGTTTGAACGGATTGATCAGATTTTTGCACACCCCTATGTATAATCAATTCTTGTCTGCGATCCATTCAGTCCTGTCAGTTAGTTTAGAATCTAAAAATTATGACCATATCGATGAAACCACAACATTGAATCCCTAGTGCCCGTCACACTGAATAACTTCCCACCTTAGTCAAGGTTAAGCAATTCCCTCCCGTTCACGTAAACGAGGATATTTTGATACTCATTTCTCCATGGAATTCCAAACAGTACTGATGCATTTTTTGTTCTCTTTTAACTTGTGCCAATCAAATTTCCTTTTATCAATAAGAATTGAGACCAAAAGAGCATTTATGCATGTGCTGCGGTAGTCTATTAAAGGAGAGGATATATTTTTGTATAGTACACACTGTATTATAATATTACGATCAATTTGATGCATATATTATATTCAGTATAGTAAATGTTGTGGGAGTGTATATTAAAAATAGTAAAAAGTATACGATATTTTATGATAAGAAAAAGTTATTATTTTTTTGTTCCAAACTTACGATCGGTTATGTTAAATATTACAATCGATTATTGTCAATTTCATTGATTGGAGGACTTGATTGTTTTTAACCTTCACGTCTTAAGTATTTATCTAATCTTTTATTCCAAGAGAAAATAAACTATGCTACTTAGAGTTTCAAGAATAATTGAACTATGTTGTCACTGATCTTTTATATTTAACAATTAAAATTTTCTATTCTAGATTCTAGCTTCTATTATCATTTTTCAACCTACTTTATAAAGTATTCTGAAATAAAACAGAAGCGATGATTTTGAAAGCATTGTGTTTTGGACACATATGGGCAATATATTTCTACCTGTGTGATATTCTATACAATTAATTTTTTTAACTATTAATGTCTTTTTGTCGTTTTTTTCTTCCACTAACTTTATCTCTTTCTTTCTTCTCTTCATATTAACATTTCTTGTCATTTCATATTTAGTAATTAAGTATGTGTACGACATAAATCATCTTAATGTTCTTAAAATAATATCATAAGAAAGTTAGAAAACACGTATATCCTAGCGTTTTAAATTTTTTTAGAATGGAATCTAATTAATCATAAATACAGTTATTTCCCTCGAGTCTGAAGTTAGGTTGAAAAATTGATCCGGAGTCTTGAAAAATTCATCCTGGCCGGGCCTAAAAAAAAGGAATCAAATAGTTATTTAATAAAGAAAGAGATATAAACAATTTTTTTAAAATAAAAAAAATAAAATTTTCTCAGTTAATATTTTATAAGAGTTAATGTTTCATACGCTTATATAATCCGTATTTAATAATAATTAATCATATTTTATACATTATCCCAGTGTATAGCACAAATTATAACACTTGTATCTACTGTTTGAAGTATGTCTACTTAAAAAGATACGGTTTGCCAATGGATGTGAGGAGCCCTACCATTTTTGTCAGTTTAATGTAGAATTTATTCTTCATGCCCCAACCCATCCTAGCATCCCAAAAACTTGTTAATAGTTATTTTTCAGTTTTACCCTTTTCATTAAACTGAGTACTCAATTTAATATTAGTAAGCAATTATAAGTAAATTCCCATATGAAAACAAAGACTCAGTAGATTAAACAATATATTTTTATTCAATGAAAAGGCATGATAACTACTAAAAAAGGGAATTTAATTTGGAAAAGACACAAGTGCAACTATGAAATGAAGATTTAAACTAATTTTGGCCCAAATATGAAATAATAAATTTTTGTTGTCAGTATTTTCATATTTTTATTTTTTTAATTAATATTTTTTTTACTTTATTAGAATGAATTTTACCAGACAAAAGGAGTTCAATGGAAGAAGAAAATTAGTAGTGCAACAATTTTTTGTAATTCAAATAAAAAACATGATCGAAATTATATGAAATGAATCCTCCTGGAAAAAAACTTACGGTTGTTTTTTTATTTTTACGAGGCACTGCTACAGCCCTAGAATTTAAATCAAGAAAAGTTTTGATATTCACACACTTAAGTGTAATTTTGAAAAAAAAAAATTTGGTAATAATCCTAAAACCATAAATTTTTCTTTTGATGTCATGGATAAACCCACAACTCACGTCATAACCCTTTACGTTATGGAGAGCTGATCAGACGGGTTTGAGCCCGTGGTATTATTACGAAATCGCCTATGTGACGCGCCCACATCCACCTATTTGGGATGAATGGGATAATTTTTTTTTTTTTTAAAGTCCATCCATCCCAAATGGGTGAATATGAGCGCCACATAGGCGAGCCCGTGGTAATACCACAGGTTCAAGCCCGTCTGATCAGTCTTTTAGTCACATCAACAGACCCCTTAACCGAATTTACTCTTTTGGCCCTGCCCTTTTCCCCATGTCCCCCCCTTTCTGCCAGCTGTGTCCCCCCTTCTCCGGACCCCAGCAGGCCCCCCAATTTTTCCCATTTTTGTTATTATTTTTAGTTTTGTTTTTTTAATCATTTTTATTATTTTTATTTTTGGGGGATAAATATTTTTTTTAATTTGTTAATTTTAATAAAAATAAAAATTGATGGTGGTGGGAAGGTAAAAACAATATTTTTTGATCCATAGTTTTTTATTTTATAAAAATATAAGGTGGTGGAAGTAAAAGAAATTATAAAATGTTATTTCAAATTATTTTATAATATAAAAATTTTGAAGGTAAGAGAAAAAAATAAAAATAAAAATTAAATGGGTGAAGGCTATATAAAAAAAAATTATGATTAATATTTTATAATATTTTTTACTCTCACTTTATTGTTTTTTAAAAAGAAAAATATGGTATTATAAAAATAATTTTGAGATATAACTTTTCTTTTTGGAGGGTGCGAGGAAAGAAATATAAAATATTTTCAGGTTTTTTTTTTTTTTAGTTTTTGTTTTTAATTATTTTTTGTATATGTTTTTTTATAAATTTATTTCTTTCTTTATCATTTGTTTTTGAGAAATAATTTTTTGATTATCTGTTTCCTATGTTTGTTTATTTTTATAAAAGGAATTTTTTTTATAAGATTGGATCAAATTTATACGTTTTTTTTTAAAAATTCTCTCAAGTTATTAAAAAATTAATACAAAATTAATTAATAAAAGATTTTTTTTATAAAAAAATATAAGGTGTACGTAAAATACTTATATAATTTATCTAAATTCTTTTTACAAATATTCGTAAGTGAAGTATAAACAATAAAATAGAATTACAAAGGATATTAAAAATAAAAAAAAGACAAGGGTTGAATGACTATATAAAAAAAATTATGATAAAATTTTATAATTTTTTTTTACTCCCATCTTATATTTTTTATAAAAAAAATATGAATCAAAAAAAATAATTTTAAGATAAAATTTTTTGGAGACGAGAGTAAAAGAAATTATAAAATTTTATCATAAATATATTTTTAGATAAAAATTTAAAAATTAAAATTAAAAAAAAAATTAAAAAATTTTGAATTAATCTTATTTTTAATAAGCTGACTAATTCAGAGAAATGATATTCAAAAAAAATTAATGAGCGAGAGAAAGAGAGAGAAGTCTTAGGGTAAATTACACTGACCTCCCCTGAGATTTCAAATTCATACACCAAAATACCCTTTTTAACGTTGAAAAATTACGTTGACCCCCTAAGGTTGTGAATTTATTTCACTGACCCACCCCTGATCAGATTTTGTTCCTTACTATTGCTGTAAATACTAATTTGCCCTCATACCTAATTAGATAATTTCTATCGCCTCTACTCAACTCTATCTCCTATCTCTCTCTCTTTTTGCACCCCTTTATTTTGATTTTTTATTTTAATTATTAATTTTTTTGAATACCCTGTAATTCATATTTTATAAATAAAAATTAAATTCTTTTTTTTGTATTTTTTTATTTTTGAACTATTTATTTTATTTTATCGTTATGAATGTTCTTTTAATACCCTTTGATTAATTTTATTTAACAAAAAATGAATTCTCTTTTTTTTTATTTTTTTTTATTTTTTTCTTTATGTACTCTTCTATTTTTTATTATTATTTTTTATTATTTTTTTTAATGCCCTTTAATTAATTTTTTTAACAAAAATAAATTACCTTTTTGTTACTTTTTTTAATTTTTTTGTACTATTTTATTTTTTTATTTTTTAAATACTCTTTGATTCTTGTAATTTGTATGTTTCTTTTAATACCTTTGATTCTTTTTTTTTTTTTAATACCATTTTGGGGCGGACATTATTTGTAAACATTTAAAAAAATAAATGAAGGGTTATTTAAAAGAGAAAAAATTAAATGATATTAAAAAAAAAATGAAGTCAAGATATTAAAAAAATATTAAAACATAAAAAAATAAAAAGAATAAAAAAAAAAAAAGAAAATAACAAAAAGTGATTCATTTTTGTTTTTAAAAAAATTAATCAAAAAGTATAAAGAAAAAATAATAATAAAAATAAAAATAAAATAAAAATTAGAAGAGACATACATGAAAAAAATAAAAAAAACAAAATAGCGAATTTATTTTGTTCAATGAAATTAATCAAAGTATAAAAGAAAAACTAAATAATAAAATATAAAATATATAAAATAAAATAAAGGCTACAAAAAAAATAAGCAAAAGTAACAAAAAGGGAATTTAGTTTATTAAAAAATGATTAAAGGGTATTATAAAAATTCTAATAAAAGTAAAAATAAAAAATACAAAGGGTGCAAAAAAGAGGAGAGAGAGAGAGAAAGAGGGGGAGAGAGAGAGTATGGATGAGAGAGGAGAGGCATTTTAGTCATTTCATAAGGAGAAAGTGAGAAAGTTGGTGTCAGCGGGTATCAGGATAATTTTTCAAACCTTTTAGGGGAGGTCACTGTAAGGATCAAAAACGTTCAGGGGGGTACTTGGTTATTAAAGAAAAATAGCAGGGGATTGGTCAGTTGTAATTCTCCCAAGTCGTATACCTATCCCTTCCCACCAACCCACCCGCCCGCCCCCGCCCCGTGTCAGGGGGTGAGAATAATAGTTGCATTTACAAAGATAGAGTCTACTTCTCTCTCCTCACAGGTCAATCATTACTTTTTCTCTTTCATGATTTTTCCTCAACCGAAAACCCACTTTTTAACTTTTACTGCTCACGAAGGCATAGAGCTCAAGGCGATTCGGCTAGTCTACAGTGTATCTCCGGCGCGTACGAAATCAGATCCTCTCCCTCTATGTTCTAGATCTAGTCTATCAGAGGGGGGAGAGGAAGGTCCCGACATCAGATCATCGCCTCAGCGGTGATTTCGATTCAATTTTGAACCAAAATTTGAGACTGAATCGAAAAATTATGTTTTGGCCAAGTCAAAATCAACCAAACAAATAGGGTACAACATCGAACGGTTTGAGGGTGTGTTTTTGAGGGATAATATCCCAAAAAAATGGCAATCGTGCACGACTAGAACCGAGCTCGGCTTGTGTAAGTCGTTCACCATGTTCATGCGTGTTCACGCCGATTTCGTTCCCAAAATAAATGAAAACTGATTTCTTGTCCAAATTTCATAAATGTGGAAGTTAATTTTGTATTCACAGACAAACTGTTTCTATACTTGTTTGTAAAACTTGTAGAAACAAAACAGAACTCCCCCCCCCCCCCCGATACCCAACCCAAATGGTTACCAAACATACACAAACAGCGCATTAGATCCGCACATCGCCTACAATTGATACATATTCTGTAAAATTTGAATACAAACTGATTAAAGAAATAGGTGCATACAGACGAATGACAAGTTAAAAATCCTTAGCACCAACAAATGCCATCCGAAATGGATAGCTGTCTCCTGGATGCTCGAAAACAGGTTTCTGCTGTTGTGCCAAAAAAGAGTTACCAGCACTCTACCAACATCAACCACACACATGAGACAACAGACTATTCCTGTGGTTCCGGCCAACAATGCATCATCCACGGAAGGAACAAATAAATTCACTATAACAGAATGAATGACAATGAGTACACATAGGGAGGAGCTCATCTCCACTCACCTCTCAGCACTCTCTCATCTTCCCATCTCACTGTCTCTCCCTTTTTTCAGATCTCACAGCACCAATTCTAGCCCACTCGCTGTCAGATCTTGTGCATCGGTGCTATCACTAGCACCACTAGCACTCCCCCAGCCCCTCTGCACACAGATTGTGGTGTGCCCCCAACAAAGCCCCCAAACCCCTTACATTTCTCTGCACCCACTGCTTATTATCTCTGGCACCTATCTGTATTATAGGCCACCAAGAAAGAGGACGATGAGCTCAGGTGAGATCACATGCCTCAATTTGAGGACTTCTGGCAGCTCTTGTGACAGTTTCTCTTATGCATACTTTCTTCCTCCGCCTAAATCAGAGGATTTTGTCTCTGATTGTAATGATGGGCTGCTTCTGAAGAGGAATGAATGTAAGAATTGGCAAGGCTTGGGCGTGGGCCCTCATGGGTTGGGCTATGGGGTTTGGGACTTCAATTGGGCGGACCCAACAATCTCCCCATCCAGCCCATTGCAAGGGTAATCTGATTCTTCAAGATCCATCTCCGACCAACTTTGGTCAAGCTCCCCTGTAAGATTACAAGACAGGTATCCGGGGAAAAAAAAGATATGTTACCCCCATCCATGGGCAACTTCACTTGACCACCGAAGTGAATGCACTTTCAAATCGAAGTCCTGCACCTTCTGACTAGGGTGCCCTGCTCCCCTCACCGGGTGCGCTGCAAAGTAAGTCGCTTGCAGTCTGTCCTGATCCACCCTCTCCTCCTTTGTGTGCCCAACTAGAGAGATCCACCATCACTGATCTTGAGCGAAAGAGACTCGTTCCTGCGACGTCGCGCCTGTCGTTGTGCATCGACTTGGTCTCTCTCCTCTGAGCCTTCATGGACATCTACAATGGTTTGCACCTTCTCGTGTCTGGCAAGACTTCTGCACGTATCCCAACGCATCGCTTGCGCTCCTGTACCACTCTGGATCTTCAAGTACATACTTCTGTATTCCGCGCTTACTTTGAGTGCTCTGTGCACGGTTGCTTTCCTCGTCATTCATCTGGCTAATCCACTGGACCTATGAAGACAGCAGGCTCTCCTGTCTGGACATTCTCCCTCAGTCGGTATAGTCTTCCAGTCTTTCCTCTCTGACAGCTTCTCCTGTTTGCCTTGGGAAACTCGAGTGTTCCTCCACTAGCTTTCAAAGCTTCATCGCTTCGACTCCTGCCATTCAATGAAACATGCCTTACCCAGGTCACCTTCAATGGATCATCGTCTGCCATGCGGAACCGGACGCCTTTGCCAACAAATCGCGTCGTTAAGCCATCCGAACAAGTCCCTCGCATGCTAAATGTGTAGAGAACAAACTCTGTCTCTGCACAAGTGGTAAGTTAAATTCCTGAATCGAATCCAATCTGACTCTTCATCTGCCGTGTTGCTAGGAAAACATCACTCCATCCACAGCCATCATTGCTGTTGTGCGCCTCTGAAGACTGATCTGGTGCTTGTTTCCTTGGACAATTCTTCTTGTCCTCCTGGTCGCAATAAAAGCACTTTAAAGTGCGGACCTCTGGATTCTGCCCTCCGCCATCATTTGCCTTGACCTCTCTCTAGCCTCCTTTTTAACCTCTCTGAGACCTCTATAGGCTCTTCTCTTGACCTCCTCCTGTGGCCTCTTCTCTGGAACTCGCTCGTTTGTTCAGCACACCATAGTCCCTCCTGAAGCTTCTACACAAGCCTCTCAATAAGACTTTGTTCGAGATGTCTTCTCCCCGCGTACATCTCCTTTTCGTTTCTTACATTTTTCTTGTTTTTCTCCTTTTTTGTTGTTTTTTTTTTCCCCCTACTCCAATTTGGCCACAACCCATGAGCACTCATCTCATGTGCTAACATCTTGGAACACTCCTGTGCTCAATGCATTGTAAGATCGCAACACTCGTCTCATCGGGAAACATGATGGAACACCTCGTGTTCAATTTTTGTTTTTTTTGCATTGTATGAGATGCCACATCATCTCCTGTTCATCTCATTCCTCACCTGGTTTTCCTGGGGCGTAATCCGCATCTGAAAGCTTGACTAAGGATCTCAAATTACTCCGCCTTCTTACTTCTCCAAAATGGAAGCAAATCTCTAAAACCGACCTCGGGAGGAATTCGGAATGCCGAGAAAACTCAGAACAAGGCTTTCTGGCAAAAAATCAGACACTCTGGGAACCCAAATTGATCAAATCAAGAACTTCAGGGACTAAATTGAATTTTCAATTTTTTCCAGGGACCTAATTGCAATTTCCAAAACTCCAGGGGTAAATTGCAATTTTCCAAACTTCAGGGACCAAATTAAAAATATCAGAAGTCCAAGGACCTAAAAAGTGTAATTTTCCACTTTTCGGTCAACGCGTCAATATTTACCGGTCAACGGTCAACGCTGGGTTGACTGTCAAAACGGCTCGGCTGGTCAACGCGGTCAACGCTGGTCAACGCGGTCAACGGCTCAGGGTTGAATCGGTCAGCTGCTCGGGTCAACGGCTCCTGGTTGACCGGATCGGCGCGGATTAATCGCGGCTCGGCTCAGGTCCGGCGCGGGGGGGCGCGGCTCGGCTCGCGCGGGGTGGCTGGCGCGTGAGCTGGGCTCGGATGGGGCGAGTGGCACGAGTGGAGAGGCGTTTGCGCCACTCGCTGGTGCTTAGTGGGCGCGTGCGGGCGAGTGGGTACGCGGCTGCGAGTTGCCGCCACTCACTGGCGCGTGCAGGGCGCGTGCGAGCGAGTGAGGCCACGTGGTGGCGCGTGGTTGGCGCGTGGGACGCCGTCAGGCCCTATGTTTGTCTGGGCGAGTGCGGGCGCGTGGACGACTTTTCGGGCGCGTGGCGGCGAGTGGAGCGTGAACTCAGTCGTCTTAACACTCTCGGGCGGTGTGGCGGGGACTGACCTCCGAACTTCAATCGGCGAGTGAGGGCTCGTTTGGGTCCGATTTGGACTCCGTTTGGTGCTGGGAAGTCGTATGAAGAGACGAAGGGATGGTATGCTCAAATCTCAGTTTTGAGCAATTCGATTTGGTCAGAATTCGAAGATTTTTGTTTTTTTTTTTTACTCCGGGGCACTCCGGTGACCGCACGGTGACTCGAACTTGCTCTGAACCAATGTTGTGCCCAAAACGAGTTACCAGTCACTCTCCAACATAACCACACACATGAGACACAGTATTACGTGGTTCGGCCAACAATGGCCTACATCCACGGGAGAGAACAAAGAATTCAACTATCACAGAATGAATTACAATGAGTACAATAGGAGAGTCATCTCCACTAACCTCTCAGCACTCTCTCATCTCTCCCATCTCAACCTACGTCCACTATCACTCTCAGATATCAAATGCACCCAATTCTAGCCCACCTCTATAAGATATCTGTGCTCTCGGTGCTCTCAACTAGCCACAATAGCCTCCCCCAGCCCCTCGCACACAGCATTCTGTGTGTGCCCCCAACAAGCCCCAAACCCCTTATATTTCTCTGCACCCACTGCTCTTCTCTATGGACACCTCTATGTATTTATAGGCCACCAAGAAAGAGACGATGACTCACGGCTGCGCTCAACATGCCTCATTTGAGACCTCGGCAGCTCTTGTGAACAGTCTCTCTCTGCCATACTTTCGTCCTCTGCCTAAATTAGGACTGTCTCTGGGGGATTGTAATGAATGGCTGATTCTGGAAGAGGAATGAATGTAAGGGAATGGCAAGGCTTTGGGTGGGGGCCCTTCATGGGGGGGGCTAATTGGGTTTGGGCTTCAATTGGGCTGGACCCAACATATGCGAGGCATTTCAACAAAAAAAAACAATGAATATGGCCACAATCTCTGAGAGGCTTTGATTCCTGTAAACACTGTCTTTCCGTGGGATCTCCAGACCAGCTCCATGAACTTAAAAAGACTTCGTCAGCCAAACCAGAGATGTAATTTCAATAGAGGATGGAGAGAAGAAGAAACGAGAGGTGGAAGAAGAGCCGTCAAGAATTCAAGGCCATCCAAAAAAAATCCAAGATCACAAAAAGAACTGACAGCCATCTTGAGCACAAAATACGGCAACCACTTGTGGCCAAAAAAAAGCTCGACTATCGGAAAGAGATGCTGAGCGAGATCTGATGTCGCGGACCAGTGTTTTGAAACTTGGGTCGGTCCAATCGGAAAAAATAGCCGATTACGGGTCATCGGTCAAACCGGCGGGTCAACGTTATTGAACAGTGATGTCATAATTATGTTATTAATTTATTTATTAATAATAATAAAAATTTATTTTTGTACACTAATTTTTATTACTTAAAATCTCCCCCCAAAATTTTAAAAAAAAAATTAAAAAAAAAATCGTTGAACCGCCGGGTTGACGGGTTTGATCGGATTTGACCAAACGATTTCAGTGGATGACCGGACCGTTTTCCCCGACCGGTGACGGATCAACCGGTCGAACCGGCCAGATCGTCCGAGTTTTAAAACATGGTCGAGACCTTCCCCTCGATAGACTAGATATAATCGCTAGAGGGAGAGGAGCTGATTTGTAACGCACCGGAGATACACCGTCGACTAGCCGGCAACCCTGCATGTAATCGTCTTGAGCTCTATGGTTCCGTTTAACACTAACTTTTTTTTTAATTTTTTTTCTTAAAACAAGCAAAAAAAATAATAATCAGAGTTAGGTTTTTTGTTTTTTTTGTTTTTTTTTTAATTTCTTTTTCTTACAGGTGCCTAATTTTTTTATTTCTTTTTCGCTTAGTTTAGCTTATATAGACGAAAGAACCTCCCCCAGTGTTTACTTTAGGTCAAGCACACCCACACCCACACCCACACCCACACCCACACCTGTTCTGTCAAAAAGATGATATTTTGATATTCATATTTCTCCATGGAATTCCACAACCAGTAGTGTCGCATTTTTTGTTCTCTTTCTCTAGTGACTAGTGCCAATCAAATCCCTTTCTCAATAGAATTGATACCACATGAACCTGTTATGCATGTCCTGTGGTAGTCTTTAAGGGGGTATTATTCATATAGTAATTAGAAAATATTTGATAAATAGATGGCGTATATTATAGTCAATATAGTAAATATTATAGGTGTAATATTAAAATAAAAAGAAAAAAGTTTGTTTTGTTCAGTTTTAACCATTTCAGTAACATATTAACTTATATATATTATTAAGCAATTGTAAGTAATTCCTCCATATGAAAAAGACTAAGTAGATTAACAATAATATTTTGTAATTCAATGAAAGGAAATTTAAACACATAAAAAAAAAAAGATTTTAATATTGAAAAGAAAATAAGTTGAAACGATTATGAAGATTTTTTTTTTTAAACTATTTCCGAATAAATTACTTAAATATAATTTTGTCAGTAATTTTCTCACATTTCTTTTTCTTCAATTGTATTTTTTTTTATTTTTATCAGGGTGAATTATCAGACAAAAGGGAGTTCCAATGGAAGAAAGGAAAAATCCAGTAACACAAATTTTGTAATTCAAAAAAAACCATGACGAAATCATATGAATCCTCCTAGAAAAAAAACATCGTTTTTCCTTTCCATTTTTGTAGAGGCCCTGCACAAGTCCGAATTTTTGATCACAAAAGTTTTAAATTCACACAAGGGGAATTTTGATAACTTTTTTTTTTTGTACTAATCCCAAAACCATAAAATTTTCTTTTGATGTCATGGATAAACCCACAACTCACGTCACGACCCTTTTACGAAATGATGCCCACACTTTTGAATTCTTGCACATACAGACCACAAGTCCACAAATAGAACACAACCACCCCTCCTCTTTCAACCCACCACCCCCCGTCCTCCTCATAACTGAAGCAAACAATCCCACTTGTTTCAAATACCCCCCTCTACTTCTTCCATTTCCGTTTCACTCACCACCTTTACCCGTACTTTCATCCATCCCCTTCCACGCGTCTATCTTCCTCACACTCTCTCATAATTTTGTAGTAATTTTCATTTTTATTTTTTATTTTTTTTGTATTTTTGATCCCTGTTTTTTCATTATTATTATTATTATTATTATTAATTATTATTAAATTTATTTTTTTTTAATCAATTTAATTTTTCTTTTTGGATAAATATATTTTTCTTATATATTTCTATCTTTGTTTTATTTTTTAAAAAATAATTTTTTGAATAATATGGATCAAAATTTATAATATTTTTTTAAAAAATTCTCTCATTTCATAAAATTTAATAATAATGCCAAACTAATTAACATAATTTTTTTTAAGATTGGACCAAACAGACTAATTAGGGAGCACTGACATCTATAGGGCCATAACAAAACTAATTAATAGGAGTCATTATTTGTAAAAATTTAAAAATATAAAAATATGAATCAAAATAAAAAGTATATATAAAAAACTAATAAAATACAACAAGTAATAAGAAATCACCTAATAGCAAAACAAAATAAAAAGATAATTGATGAAAAAAATAAAAAATGATTAAAGAATAAACAAAATTAAAATTCAAATAAAAGAAACAAAACTAAATAAAAATTAAACAAAACTGAAAAAAATAAAAAAAAAAACTAATGAAAAAAAAAAGAAACACAAAACTAAAAAAACAGAAATGAGAGAGTGGGAGGGGGGCATAACGTCAATTTTCTGGCGGACAAGTTGGGGTGTGGTTGAGATAAATTTCCATCACTTTTAAGCCTCTTCCAGATTTGCAAATTCCAGGAAAAGGATTTGAGATGACTTGGAGACTGAAGAAGTGAAGTCCTGGAGCCAACACAAGGGTTGACGGTCATATATATATATATATATATATATATTGAATGCAATATGCTATCTAAGACCCAATCCACCTCATTTCAGGATACAGTATCACCTTCTTTTCCTCTCGTCTCTCTCACTTCCACTCTGCTTAGAAGAAATTCAATGATATTGGATCTCATTCTTGTTATATATCTTTATATTGAGGGGGGCCTTCATTAATTGTAAACTTTTGTTTTTATAAACCACGGGGTTGGATCCAAGTCTGGAATGAAGGCAAACATGGAAAGCCAATAAATGTTTGATCTATGGCTAAAATTGTGCACCTATTAAATTAATTGGTTTGACTGTAATTATGTAGCATGATTAGTCAATTGAGCCTTTTTTATGGAGGGGCCCAACGTGATTAGAATTTGTATTTTTTTTATAAATAGAGGTAGTCCCTCTTTTTCCCACGTGAAGACAGAATTAATCTTCATAAAAATTCTGTCATACAGAAAGTGGGTTCAAAGAGAAAGACTAACCATTAACAGTATTTTTTAGGATTGAATCATCGCTTCATGAAATTAATAATAATGGAGCAGTCAGTAAAGTTCTTTCCTGCATTCGTTCTTGATTATTGTTGATGTTCCTATATTCACATAGAATACATGATTTATTTAATGTAAATATATTTATATTACATTGGTATCAGGCCTAATATATGTGACTTAGGAACTCACTTGTTATGAGTTGTTAACTCGAATTTTATATAATTTAATCTGAAAAATAGATGGCTTCTTTTCTAAAACAAATAAGGGGTTTTTTCCTCTCTGAACAAGAAAAAATTTTTGATATATATCACGCGTTCTAATCACACCGTAGAGAGAGATCCATGGATTTAAGTTTTGTGCCTAAACAAAAATCAACGATTTCTAAAAAATTCATGATTTGATAAGAGTCTTGTATAATAAAATATATTGATTATTCTGGGTTATATTGAACCTCTTGAGTGTATATTGTGGCAAAAATTTTATTTTGGGTCTTTTTTTTTTAAACCTGCCGCCATGGATATTTTAAGGTCTTAAAAACCTCTTATAATACTTTAATTTTTGGGCTTCAATTTATCAAAATCACATTCTTGATATTTTATCTTGATTCATAGTGGTGTTTTGATTGGCATTATTATTGAGAAAAAAGTAATCTTCCTTTGAGCCAAAAAAAAGGTGAATGAAAACTCAGCAAAACAGATCTTTTTTGCAAAAATTCTAATTTTAGTGTGATCAGGCGCAAAAAAATAAATAAATATAAATTTTTTTTTGGCTCTCTGGTACAGGCGCGTGACAGCTCTCCTGGTGTCCCTTCAAAATATCACAGATTACTTAAATCTCAGTGACCGGATTTCATAAATAATTTTTTCTATTTTTGGACCGCATTTTATATTTATTTGGGCCTATTTTAGGATAAAAATTAGGCTATTCTAAAAAAAAGCGTGCTTACTTTTTAGCTCTGATTTTTATAGGTAACATATTTTTGACATTCTAAAACATCATGAGAATTGTACCTCACTATTTAGAATCCTAAAAAATTAACTCTCTTCCCACAGTCCTTAAGGGGACTAAAAATCGTTACTTATGTTGAGAATACACAATATCTGATTTTATACGACTTAGGCACATACATATATGATCACTGCGGTGCTTTTGGTTACGTGCCATAAGGAAGTAATTTGTCCAAGCATTTTTATATGCTAGATGGATACAGGGCAATTTACATAATAGGTAATGTAATGATAAGAATTTTGGATTGAAATGGGTGTTACTGCCCAAATGGGACACTTGTTAGATTGATTTTTTTACATATGGTAGTAATGATTGATCAATTGAATTATTGCATACAATACCATGCCCAAAGAGGGTTATTGTGGGCTTTAATGGACAAGGATGTGATTAGCAGCTGATCAGAGAATGCCTAACTTGTGAAAATAAAGTTGCCCAAAGGGGACTATTTTGCCAAATTGAAAAAATCTCAATGGGTGGCTAGCAAGAGGGGACCTCATAGTAGTTGCACTCTCTGCCCAAAGGGAAACGGCATTGATGCACCAGGGGTCATTTCCATTAGTATACGTTGGTAAAATTGTTGCCTTATTTTACTGAATGTTGCTCTTTGTTGCATTCAGTTCTGTTGCCCAGGTTAACACCAATAACACCACCATTGTGCGTTAAATGATTCAAATTTTAAAAAATGGAGCAGGATATCGCGTTTGCTTTGGGTATGTTGATTTGATTAGCCCTTAAGAGAGCCTGACCTGTGCACTTACGTGACACTAGTAATGTTTCTGAAAATGCGAATATGCCAAGTGGGATAGATCTAAACCAATCAGTCTCCTAGCTATTAAAAAGATCCTCCCT
>VIGQ01000827.1:25000-27500 GCA_009663005.1 Actinidia chinensis | reverse complement strand
GAGTCATGGCTTACCATATTTGATTTGTCAATTGACATTTCTCACAGGTCAATCCTCAGACGATTTTGGGAGAGTCAACACTTGGAAGCTGTTGAGTTTGGGTTTTCCAATCATTTTCGGCAAAATCCCTCCAATCTTGAGAGTAAGTACCACTTTTGGACTTGTTCCGTCCAACAACTCACACCGGTAAAATCCCAGATAAGTTCGTAACTTAGCCCTATGACACAGTTTCCTCCGAACAATACCATCTTTGCGGCCACAAACCCATTTCACCTCTCCGAAATTGTTTTCGCTAAACCCGTGATTCTACCACTTGTCAGCTAGCATTCTCTGAAATCATTCTGGTTTTTGTGGTTGTACTCCCCATTGTTATTGTTTTAATGACTCCTGGTAGACAATGCAGAAGTAAGGTCAAAACAGATCCTGTCGATTGGAAACTAACTCGCATTTCAGAAAATTATGTTTCACGGAGGCAGTGATTTTGTCTGGGCTGAATGAAAAGTTTTGATTGGAAGTGGAGGGTCAGGGAAGATTTTCTCTATCGGATTTGCCGTGAACACTCGGTAGATTTTGTTTGCTGTGACATGGATTTGGAACACTAAAATTCAACCATCTGCCATAGAAGGAGTTTTTGGCGAAACTGAGATTTTTGGCACAATCAAGCACTCCAACATAGTTTAAATGATGTGTGCATTTCAAGTGAGGACTCAAATTACTTTCTATGAGTACACATGGAGAATTCAGAGTCTTGACAAGTGGTACATGGAAGAATTGGAGAGAGATAGAATTGTTATCAGCCTCGAGTGGCTCGGTCTGTCATCTCGTGTTTGGATTGCCCACGAGGCTTCAAATCGCTGTTGGAGCTGCACAAGACTTGCTACATGCACCATGATTTGCTCTCCCAATGTGATCGTTCACACGCGATGTAACAGTCTAGCATATCTTGTCATGCGACCTCTGAGTTCAAGCCAGGATCGCTGATTTTGGCCTTTCCACGATTTGGCTAATAGGAGTATGCTCAAATACAATGTCTTCAGTGGCTGGTTCATTCGGGTACATGGCTCCTGGTAAGAGGAACTTGTGTTCTGTTTTTAAGTCTCTTTTTCATGTCAATGTTGGCATCACATTCTTTTTCTTTTTGTTTTATTTATTTGTATTCGTAAACTTAATTATGGCGGCGGTTACAGAGTATGCTTATCCACAACAATGAATGAGAAGATCGACTTTATAGTTTTTCGGGTTTGTCCTCTTGGACTGTGCACCGGAAGAGAGCCTCAAATTGACGGGGATGAGCACACAGCCTTGCAGAGGGGGGTGGTCTAAACACGGAGAAGGAATGTCCATGTGGATGCCTTAAGATAAGGACATCAGAACCATTGAACTTGGAAGAAGACTAACTGTATTTCAGACTAGGGCTCTTTTGCACAAGCACGTTACCGTCTTCTCGCCTTTCCATGAGAGAGGTTTTGGCAAATTCTTCTCCAGTTGTGAGTAATAGATGGTGATTATTAGTTTTTTAAACATATGATGTTGGAGTTATCACAGGGTTCCAGTGGTAATTAGCAAGAATTAATGGACCGAGGAAAGCAACAGTTGTACAGAGGTACGCAAAGCAAGCGCAGGTTACTAAGGATCCGTATTGGTACATGAACGCAGGGAGAGTCTTTGAGATGTGTAACAGAATTCCTGGTTTAGACACGAGTTGGGGTGCAAACCATGCAGGATGGTCCCAGTTAGAAACTTAAGGAAAATACAAAGTCGATTTGAAAGAGCTGTAAGCGACGCGTATAATGGCACCCATGACCTCTTTCGCATCTCATTTGATTAGTGGCGGTGATCTCTATCCTCTTCCAATTTTGCGCACAATGAGTAACTATTGAGTCCATGACAACTCGCCAAGTGACGTACTGCGCCGCACCCCAGTGGGGGGTGTAGGGCACGTTTGGTGAGAAGGTCAGGCACTTTGGTTGTAGATGTGCATCACTTCGTTGATAAGTGGAAGTACCCCGTTGAATGAGGTACTATATCTCGAGATCTGTCTTGCGAGATATTATGGGAGAGCTGGATCAAAACAAAAGTTGTTCAGGATGAACAACTTGTTAATTCATCGGATTATTAACCCCGCCATGGGCTGGAATGGGAGTTGTTTTAGTCCACCTACCTAGATGATTTCGCCCCATACTTGGCCTAAACCCAGTTGGGCTCACATGGAGTGTTCCATGTAAGAGTGACTCCGAGTTATCTAGAACTCTTGAAAAGATTATTTCAGAAGAGTTAGTCTTGAGTCATTGAAAGTTGGGAGTCATGAAAGTATCCTAGGTAGAAAAGGATAATCATGACAGTATACACACCTCTTTCCTTAGTCTATAAACGGAGGGGAGGTGCTGAGATTGTGTGGAGTGCGAGAGCTTGTGAGCTATGAAAAAAGTGTTGAGAGTGAGAGGACGCCAGATAGAGATTGTGAGAGAATGAGTGAGAGAGTTGAGTCTCTCCTTTTAAT
>VIGQ01000827.1:5000-20000 GCA_009663005.1 Actinidia chinensis | reverse complement strand
AGGTCGAGGCCGGAGCAGGCGGCGGAGATTCGAGAGATTCCGGCCGGGAATTTTCCGGTGAGGTGGTTGTGAGAGAGGCAGAGGGCTTGAGGTTGGGCAGGAGGGAAGTTGTGGGGGGCGGAAGGGCGGTTTTGGTGGAGGCGGGGGTGGGTGAGGCGAGTCAGGGGCTGGGTTGAACCTGTGAGGTTTGAGTCCGTTGAGGACGAGTGTGGTGGACTCGTTTGAATCTAGGGTCGCAAAATGACGCCGAGCCATGAACAGTGACGGAGGAATTGACAGGAGAAGAGAGGTCGGATGGATCTGAGCGGACTTGAAGCTACAAAGTGGTGGAGTCTGGTTAGCGAGAGAAAGAGAGAAAGAGAGGGAGTAGGAGTATAGCGAGAGAAAATTGCTTCAGCTCAATGACATTATCTGTCTGTGTGTGTGTCTCTCTCTCTCTCTTCTCCAACTGACTGGTGGTGTCGTCTGGTCCAGGGGAATAATATGCGTGTGTGATGAGATTTTGTTGCCACGCTTCGAGTTGGTGTAATGACGTGGAAATATCAGGACCGTTAATGAGATTTAGTTGTGCTTTTTGACTCCGTGTTGGTCGACGTGTGCTTACGAGCGTGATGAACCGTGTGCACATGGTGTTACAGTTTAAAATTATATTACAATTCACTCCTATTTGAATTATATCAGCAACAAACTTTTATTAAACCCAATTTTAACCCTCTTTCTCTATCTCATCTAATCTTGCATCCAACAACAACAGCATCAGTACCATCTCCTCACTCACTCCACCACCACCACCACTCTCATTCTCCTCACCACCTCTAACCTCCCATAAAAACCACAACCCTCCCATAAAAAAGCTATGTCATTTTCTTTGGTGTGCATGCGTGTGTGAGAGAAGATAGATGGAGATGCTTTTTTATGTGTGAAAGATAGAGATGCTTTTTTTCACTTTTTGTTTAGCCAAAATGATAACCAAATCATCTAATGTAATACATAAGGGTATTTAAGTAATTTAAATCACCACATCTAGAAGACCAACACTAACAAGAGAGATCAGTGTAATTTTTAAAAAAAAATTTATATTAAAAACAAACCTAAGAAGAAATCAATGTAATTTGCGTTTAACTTTACTTGCAAGCAAAGTCTTGCCCAATTCAATTTATGTAAAGACAAGGATAAAAACAATGGTAATATACATCATTGAGAAATCACAACTTCACTTTTTTTCCACTTTCTGAGATCAAAAGTAGTGACTCATTGATCAGTTTAGACAATAGCACACGCATTGCCCATGACGGCTTGCTAAAGTCCTCGAAAAACAAAACACATGAAAAAAAGGGAGACTTATGAGAAGCTGATATATTCCAACAGCCTCTGTCCTTACCCCATTTCTTTCAATTATTTAAATTTTCGTTTGGGATAACTATATGGGATATGTTAATACGGGCACGTGCCCGTGGTATTGGTAGCCCCACGTCCATTTATTTGGAGGTGGGTCCCATATATTTTTTTAAGTGGGGCCCACCTCAAATGGGTGGATGTCGAGCTGTCACGTATGCGCCCCCGTGATAATACCACGGGCACGCGCCCGTCTGAACAACACTCTAACTATATATTATGTGAATGACTAGTGATTTTTACTTACTTTTTCTTCAATTGCAATTTTTTCTTTGAATTTATTAGGGTGAATTACGTAATTACCTACTTTCACTCAAATATTTTACTGAAGACATCTTTGTAAATTTATCTTAATAAACGCAAAAAAATATAATTAAACAAAAGAAGAGTGTGAAAATCACTAACCTATATTATTGGCATTGCTATAAAAATTGATCACTTGTGTTGCTTAGCTTTTTTGTGGTGATCTAAATTGTTCATCTTATGTAGTAATTAAGAAGATCATTTACGCAAAAATTAGGTTGATTAGACATTGGTATTCACACTATCTGAGTGCAATTTTTCGACAACAAATCTGAGTTTTTTGCCCATCTATTTTTTAAAAAACAAACATGTTATGACTTGAACAGTCAAGACTTAGATTCATTGGTCCCATCAAATACTTATTTAACTCTTTTTATAGAAAGAGAGCATGTGAAGTTCACTTAGCTATTTTAGGGACCAACTAAAAACTTTGGTCAAACTAAATGGAAGATAGTAATAAAATGACCCTAAATAATTGGTCATGTGAGCTACTTCATTTGGTTATGACTTTTCGTACAAAATTCTTAATATGAATTGACAAAGGGACTATATTTGAACTAAATTTAAATTATAAGATTAAAATTATTCAAACTGAAACTATAATAACCAAAACAAAATTTTGATAAAATTATAGGGACCAACAGTAAAATTTAGCCTTTCCGTAACGTTTACTTTTGAGTTTTGTCTTAACATTATACTAGACCATGGGCACATGAGATGCGTGTGCAAAATCTACAACAAAATAAATTATAGTTTACCCCATCTAAAAAACAAATTATATTGTAGATTATAAATTGTTATTAGTGGAGAAAGTTGGATGGTTATCTATAAATAAAAAATAATTATTGTATTACTATTTAAAAAATAATTACCCTTTTAATATTGACAAAATTATGATAATTTTAATAAAAATATGCACAAAAAGTTAATAATTGCTCTTAGTGTCCCTTCATGAGTAAATTGTAAAAAAATTAATTCAATATATAATTTCAAACGGTTATATTATCTAATTTTTTTATATTAAATTCGAGATTCAAATAGGCTTAATAAATGTAAGAGAAAAAGAAGAGGGAGTGGGATGCACGCAAAGAAGATGCATGCCATAAATGTGTGGGACCCTGCAGATCACATAAAATCAAGTCAAGTGAGGACTCTGAGGAGCCTTCTAGTTGGTTTGGGCAGTTTTTGGTTGCCAGTCAAACCTCAGAGTTTTTGATCTCACATTCCCCTTTGGGGGGTGGAGTCTTTATGAGTAATTTTTTTGTGGTTGTCTTCAACGATAATGGACTCAATTAACCCACTTTGATCTTTGTTATTTTGTTCATTTGGGTATGTTTAGTTCATGGTTGGTAAATTAAAAGGGTTAAAAATAGGTTAAAACGATTGTCAATGAAAAAATTATATCAATCAGACATATTTGTCTTGTAAAATGAAACAGTTCATAATAAAAATTATATATATATATATATATATATATATTACATTAACCGTATTGTTTGCTTATTTATTTATTATTTTTTTTTAAAAAAAAAGCAGTTATGAATATTACAAAAACGAATACTTTAATGCCTCGTGAATATAATTAATAAGTTATTTGTCGGAAATGCGTGATGTATATTCAAGTATCAAAAATTTATAGAAGATTACAAGAAAAATCATAGATTGGCCACTAATTATATTTATTGAGGATAATATGGTTATTTTTTCAATAAATAACATTGTTTGAAGGTTGTTATTAGTTTTACAATAAAAATATCAAGATAAATTTATAAAAATAAAGAGGTTTAATTTGTTATGTCAAAATTAAAAACTATTAACATTGAGTTTTAAAATTTTATTTTATGTTTTACCCATAAAAACGAGGTAGAAGAAGTTGTAACAAATAATTTAGAGAAATACTATCATTCTTGAATTTGGACCATTATATGTTCCCGTATTAAAAAATGGGAATTCAAAAATGGATGTTATAGATTCACTCTGTTATATGCCTCAGCACACTCCAATGAATCTGAACCAATCATTTTGTATTCAAATAATATTTTGTTCAAATTAAGAGAACCATTTAATTAATTTTCAGAAAAAAAAAAAGCTTGCAGCAAAAAAAAAAAACAGATACTCTTATACCAATTTAACAAATCCAACATTTATCCAATTTGACCCATTTTTCTTCTTAATTTTACTACAAACCCCCCAACCACACCAAAAAAAAAAAACACAAGTGAATGGTGTGAAGTCAGAACTCAAAAAGATCCATTTCCAGAATCTTGATCCGAAGATCAACTTACATTTAGCATCAGTAATTGAAGCAATCGATGGAAGACTTACCCTTCGGGACAATACCATACAGGCCATTACAAGTCACTCTGATCCCCAAATGTTTTACTCTTCAATTTCTCCATTTTCACCACTACTTCTTGGTTGGATCCATCAAAATTTCCAGACCCAACCCCCATTTTTCCTCTTCAGATCCGATCTCAGCGGTTCACCAACATCACGTCGACGAGTTCCGAGCTAATCGAAAGAGAAGATAGATATGTGTGTTTTGGGGGGTACTGTGCAAAAACGGGAAAGAACCATTTTCGATCAGGACTTGGATTGATAATGCGGTGATGGGAGCAGATGGGGGGTTCGTAAGTGTATAAATTATCTTTTTGTTGGATTTTGGCGGAGATTGTTGATTGAGGGCGGCAGTGAGGCGGGGGGGTGCCATCGGCGGCGTGGTGGAGAGGTTGAATGGAGATTATGAGGCGAGCGACGGAGAATGTGGGCGGCGGGGGGGAATATAGGACGTAGACGGCCGCAGCCAGCGATGCGGCAAGGAGGAGGAGGACGGCGAGGGGAGGAGGCGACAGAAGCAGCGCGGCAGAGACCGCAGCTCCGCCGACTGCGGCGGCGGCTGTGGTGGTGGTGGTTGCTGGAGGGCGGTAGGGTCGGGGACGGGGTGGGTTGTAGAGGTTGCCGCTGGCTGCGGCTGTGGGGCGGAGCGCGCCGTGGTGGTTGCGCTTTGCTTTGCGGAGGGGTGGTAATCTCTATCTGTCATATTGTGAAATCTTGGGGTTAAATTTGGAGAGAAAATTGTGAAGAACTGAAGTGCGGAGAAGATTGAATTTGGAGCTGAGAGAAGTGAAATTGTATAGAGAGAGATTTTGAGAGGTTGGAGGAAGGAGAAGAATGTGAAAGGCAAGAAGAGGAGTGAGAGAGAGAGGAAAGACACTCTCTACCACAAAGGATGCTTCCACCACAACAAATCAAAAGTAATAAAAAAAGAAAATCAAATAGATTTCTCTCTTACAAGTAAATGGGTCCAAGAGAATTAATGCAAGCTACACTAATTTATAATAATAATTATAATATTCACAATTAAATTAAAATAATTTACAATCAAATCAAAAAATGGTAAGCTCCTCGGAAATTATGCTTTGAAATAACTAAATTATTTTTATGATTATATCCATAAAATTCATAAAAAAAATTATAAAAATTGACAAAAATTACCACAAACACTAATAAAATTTACAACAAATTATTCATAACAAAACATCTCATAATAAACGGTCACAAAAATTCGTAACAAATTAACCGATTCATAAAATCAAGTTTAATCATTATTCAAGTTGTCATTATTTGAGATTAAAATTTATTTAAAGATTCAGATGAAATTTTTTCATCGAAATACTATTAAATAGGGTGTGTGCACTATCACCTCAATAAAAAATGTGTATTATAGTTTTTCACCTCTTTTTTTTTCATTTTTGATGTCATTAATAAATAAAAACCTAACTCAAAAAGAGCAAAAGAATTACAAGTCATCACCAGTTTAAAGCTTTAAAACATTGTGCTTTTATAGTCTACAAACATTATCAAATATATAACTTCGTTTCTTCAAAGTGAGATACTAAACCCACTGTTTGGGATAGAAAAAAAAAATATTGGCCAAAAAAACACCCAAAATAAATAAACTTCAGTCCAAAACAATGCCATACAATTAAATTTCATTGAAAGATTATAATTGTGCCTTTTATAGATTTATCTTCGCAAATTTAAAATCGAATACCACGTCCATGAGAACACGTATGCAATAAATCTCACACCAAATCCACCCAAATAAAAAAAAGAGCAAAGAAAAGGAAAATCAATGAAGAAGTGTCAAAATAGGATTGGAATCCAATCATATACACATTGAAGATGATTTGAAATATTGTGAGGCCATGAATCTTTGTGTGATTTCTCATTAATCATTCTTCACTTTTTCTTTTATGGCTACCTTTTCTAGGCAAAAGAAACTTAAAATAAATGAAATTGGGGGGAGATATGGGAGAAGCCTTAGGGATTCGGTGGCCTGTAGAGGTGGAGGTGGAAGCGGAGGCGGAAGACTTGATACTCAAGTTGTAAAATCGAATTCTGCAAAGACTAAACATTTAATAGGTGATCGGAAAGCTAGTAGAGATGATAATGTTCTGCTCAAATCGATAGGGATTAAATGGAAGTTGACAGTTTGGAGATGAAATTTTACCGATTTTAGTGCCCAATGGAGGGCACGTATTGTAGAAGGAAAAATATCCGACCATGGTGTTTTGACTACTCCGTATCTGAATAGTCAAGACCCCCCACGACCTGAACTCTATTTCGAATTGGTCTATAAAACTAGAGAGAGTAAGAACAGGATGATGAACAAATATGACGAATAACGTTGATTAATTAGATTTTTTGTAATTAATATATGATATATTTAAAAAGATTTGATTTTCTATGAAGAGGTTGGAACTTCATATATGATAGGTTAAAATTGTATTTAAGGATTGAAAATTAATTTATTTATTTTTAAAGATTTGGGTATAGATCTAATACCCGAATCTTTAAAAAACAATCAAATAATCAATACTCAATTGGGTTGAGTTTGGTAGTCCTTAAATACATGTCGGTATTGAAGATGGGGATGGGAACGCTGTGTCGAGTATAGGTATAGAGAGGATCCCCGATCCACACCAAACAGATGTCATCCATAACTAGAAGTTTGCTTGGTCATTGATTTCAAGGTCATGGAGAGGTGCGCGCAAACTGACCCGAGTACCCGGGATATACAAAAAAAAAATATTTGCGGTCACAAGAATGTTATTCGATTACTAACTTCAGAACTCCAAAATTAGTCAAATGCACATACGTTGGCCCGAACACCAATTATAAAGATATAAACTGTATAGTATAGATAGGGGATTAAGGGAATATTATCGGATTCTACCAATTTTCTATTTTCCGTTTTGTCAATGAGTATAGGAGATGCCTAGCTGACAATATAATCAAAATACATCATATAAGACATATGTGAGGTATATCTATTTAAAAATTCGCAATCATTGACACAAGCCTAGTAATAACCCAGACCTCGGTTGTATGTATGATTGTTGCCTGTTGTGGTTTTGAAAGTGCAAAGTATTTGGTAGAGCCTGTATGATAAACATTTAAAGAAAACACAATTAAAACGTATGATGCAAAAATCGGTATAAGCGTTTTTTATAATAGAAAAATGTCCAAATTACTCTTACTGATAAAGTATTTTATAATCTTGTTTTTTGGGTTTCCTTTGTGTGTTTGTTATTCTCTTATCAAAAAATAAATGTTGACAACATTAATTAACATTTATAAAAATTATTGTTGACAAATAAATATAATAAATAAAAAGATTCCTTAACAAAACAAGATACAAGTAGTTTACATATTCCTAGCATAAAATCATAAATTCAACACACATAAATCCTTAATAATTATACATTGGATTTCCTAATAAGTGACTAATATACTGGTACTAATTTTCAATTTTTGTTTTCCTTTTTAAACTTACCCTAATAGCGGAATCGGTAAAGTAAAAGAAAAAAATTAAAAAGACAAAAAAACAAAAAAAAAGTCAAAAATCACCTTATTTTATTTTGTTCTTATTAGATTTTTTATTTTTTTTATTTTCTGGTTCCATTCGTTGCTGACAAAAAAAAAGAAAAAAAAATCCTCCTATAATTTCTCTTTTATTATATTTTTAAAAAAATTTTTTCTTATTGTTCACGACGCAAGTTCTTGTAGTAACAAAGAATCCGCAAAAAAATCAAAAAATTACATTTCGATTCTTCCAATCACACGACTTGAAAAGTAAAAAATTAATTTAAAGTGTACGAAAAACAAAATATATCAAAATCAGAAGGAAAAAAGATTCAAAAAAAAAAATTGGACAAAACAAGGGGCCCCAAAGTGTTGACTTACCTAATCATGTACTGATTAGCTAGATCAAGGAGATCGATGGATTTGGGATAACTTTGTGTTTATTTGGTGAAAGGTACAAAGTATTTAATTAGGACAGCAAATGAAGGGAGGCCACTAACGACAAGCTTGCAGAGTAATTAGTTACTATTAATCAAAAGTTGTCTTAATCGGCAAGTCAATAATTTACTAATTAAGTCAAGTTTTTCACTAGTTTTATTAAGCTGTTTTGAGATTTTTTGTTTTGTGATTTTTTTTCAATACTTGGATAAGTTTTTTTATTAATATGTATATAATTTAGGGTTTTGGGGTTTTGACGAGACAATATAAAAAGATAATTTTTAGTTAAATCTAAAAAAAAAATGATAAAGACAAAAAATATAGCTAATTGCGAGTAAAAATATTTTTTTTATCTTTAGTGGAATTTCTTTTTTCAAAAGTTAAGAACAAAAAATAGTCTTTTTAAAATTAATCAAACGTTTAGAGTTTTTTACTAAAGACAAAAAAAACGCATCAAATTAAAACAACTGAAAAATCTTTAAAAAAGTTCGGCCAAATTGGGCCTTAGTTGTGTACTGCTTTAGCCTATTTGGATAGGTTTATTGGGGTTATATTAGGAGGTCCAAAAAAAAATTAAAAATCGGTGAACGGGACCGAAACGAAGCGAACCGTGCCTTTGGATTTGGGTTTATGAGTTAATGATTAGGTCTAGTTTAAAAATTAAGAACTGGTAAAGTTGGTTCGGTTACCGATTTTTTTTTTTCAAATCATGATTCCAAACCGAACCAGAACCGATTATATATATAGTATAGATGCCATACACATATTTATCTAAACTAAACACTTAACAGCTGTATTTCACACTACGCATGAGTTACTTTGGTTTTTCCCAACAAAAATATTTTCACTTCCCATGGATATATGCCTCCATCCCTTTTCCCATCAAAATCACTCCACTTCTTTCTCTATCCAAGATTTATCAGTTGATTTTTTTTGTTATCCATTATAAATTTTTTTAGTTTTGTGTATTCTTTTTTGGTTCATTATCTATTATGAATTCTAAACTTTTATGAGTTATAACTGCTATATTAGAATTGGTTGATATAGCTCATTAAACAAGTTAATTATGAAAAAACTATTTTATACTAATTTTGGTTCATGACTTGAATATTCATAAATTTATGGGTTATTTATATGAACAATTTTGTTGTAATTTTATTTTATTTTATTAACAATTTTAAATGTTAATTAGATTGAACCGGATAGAACCCAAAAATTTTAGCGGATTGATTTTAGTTTTAGTTTCTAACTTGTAATGGTAGATTCCGGTTCTCATTTTTCAGAACCTAACTTTAAAAAAATCACATAAAAACATTAAGTCAGTTATATTGGAAGAATCGAATCTGGTAAAGTGGGAGCTCGGTGCAGTGTATAAAATGACGTTTCATTTGTAAACTGTAAAAACACTTTCACCAACTCACCCATTTTAACGTTATTTCGTAAAATCAACAACACGTTACCAGCTCCCAC
The DNA here is from genome assembly GCA_009663005.1 of Actinidia chinensis. Taxonomy (NCBI): domain Eukaryota; kingdom Viridiplantae; phylum Streptophyta; class Magnoliopsida; order Ericales; family Actinidiaceae; genus Actinidia; species Actinidia chinensis. The sequence goes on along the minus strand of VIGQ01000827.1, from coordinate 10,526 downwards.
TTCAAATGAGTGAAACTCATTGGGGATGGTACCAACTACAAGTCATTCCGTGTGCAACTGAACCTACACCGACAAGTGTTGTAGCGTAATAATTTTTTTAACTAATCACTGTTTCAGTATCTTAATCCGCAAGTTAATTGCTACTAGTGAGATTAGTATTTGGCAATGTTATCTTAATCTGCAAGTCAAGCTAATTAGTGAGATTAGGATTTGGCAATGTTCTAATCCGCACGTCAATTGACTAATTAGTGAGATTAGTATTTGGCAATACTCTATATCCTCTATCCTCTCTCCTCTCTCCTCTGCTCGTCTCTCGGTATCTCACATGTAAACGCATGCCTCTAAATCACAAAAGTTATTATGATAGTACAAATTTCTAATTGGACTTTCAATTGCACCGTGCGACACAACACCTCCCGCCCGAGTTCCACTTGTTTTGTACCAACGCCACCACACCATTCAGGGACGGAATTCAGAATTATATTCAGCGAGATCTAAAATTATAAAATTTTTTAAAAAAAATTATTATTTTTTAGGCAGTTTAAAAATGTAATATAAGTAAATTATATTAAGAATAATAGACATATATTTTTTATTTCAAGGGATCAAATTGCGATACATGCCTCCGTTCCTGACACTATCTATAGAAATACAAAGATGTGTGGATACGTCAGGGGTCAACAATTTATCTTTTTATTAGTTAAAAACACCACAGTTACTAATAAAAATATTAAAGTGGATTCCATTTGAAATGGGGACTTTATTTATGTATTTAAGGACAAATGGGACGTAGTAATATTTACCAAACTTTATCAAGTAGTTATTTTTATTATTCTGAATATCTCAAAAAATATCTATAATGTTTTATTGTATTATTTGATAATTTAAAAATTCTATATAAAAAAATTAATTGAGATATTTTGATTGGTGTAAAAATTCAAAAAATATTCACGAAAAACATCTGTTCGTTAAGATTTAACGAACATAAATTCTGAAAATAGTCCCACAAATATAAGACCAACGAGAGTCATAACAGAAATAGTCCGTAAATGTGATCATCTTAATATTACAAATCAAGAACTATTGTTGGGAAACTGATCGGAGGTTTGAAGCTGGTTTAGAGCCATAAGGTTTGTTAAGCTCAAAATCAGTTGGGCTTTGGGCTTGAATCCATCCTGAGCCTTGGTTGGGCCCATCGTTGTCTTTTCTCCCTGCTTTCCTTACCATAAATTTCCCAATATTCTTTTGGATAGTGATTTATACGCTCCCGGTTCAAGGGCAAGCATTTCTATTTGTTTAAGTATATAACTTTTAGATAAATTCTAAAAATGACTCCTCTTGAAGAAAAAAATAAAGGAAAAAAAGTCAATCAATGAATCCATAAATTAATTTAATTTCTTGATCCAAACAAAGTCCATGTAAGAATCTTCAAAGATACTCTCAGTTAGCGCTAAAAAACATTCCATAATTTCTCGTAGTTTCACTTTTGGGCCAAAGTTCTGTGATTGGGCGGATCGTGTTTTAGGCTAGTTTTTCAGCGCTCCTTTATGCCTAGATTTTTAGTTAATAAACGCTAAGCAACTATAGTATTCTTTTTAGAGCAATTTGTTTGTAGTAAATCAAGCGTAGCTAGATTTTGATAACACAATAAACCTTAATAATTAGCAAATCCCTGATATAAAATATTTGATATTGTATCTCACTGTTTCATATTGCATATATATAGTTCAAATTTGAGGAAATAAACTGAGATTTTTTAATTAAACCAAACGTGGACAAATAGACGCCTCAAACTTTCTATTAAATTAATTCAATATTTGAAAGATGCTTCTATATTTAATTTAATTTAAACATGGAATATTGAAGCATCGTTTTTGAAAGATGCTCTAAGCCAAAGCATGGAGATAGATGATGATTGCAACAAACTTTAGGAAATGGGCATTATGAAATTGGCGTTGATGAGTAAGTAGTAAATGGAAAACCTGCTGTGTTAAAAATAGCAACCACTTTGAGAGTTTTTTTGTGGCTTGTGCTTAAAGGCTGTTTTTGGATATCATATGGTCTCCCATTTGTTTGAAGACTTGTGGACCATTGAGCATAAAGCCACAAAAAACTACACAAATATGCATGGGTTATTATCAGCTGGGGCACCCTTCAAATTGGGGGTCCCACCAAAACTAAAGTTTTAAAAGGAGAATTGCTAGCTCAAGAAATTATTCAATATTCTTCGAGTATTGCTACTCTTTATATGAAATGCGAGTCCCGTAAGTATTAAATACATACAATAAGATTATTTTGTGTGAAGAGTAGTATTGATCGAAAACACTGAATTATTCCTCACAGCCTTAAAGAAATCACGATCCACCATACCACTCATACTTGTTTTGTGGGGCTTCACCTCCCGAACTTGTACAAATATCTAAACATTTCATATATAGGTCCCATAATACCGCCATTGTGAAAAAAATAATTTTATTGAACATTTATAGATAAAAAGAATAAATTGTATTTTTTTAATAAAATAAATGGCTAATATGATTGCAAATTTAAACGAAATGTTTGATGAGTCGGATTTTTTGCATGGATGACCTTCGATACAAGACCTACTAGACAACTAATTCGATCATCTGTGCCAGCTCGGACATGAGGCACATGAGACGGATTATAGAGAGTATTGGGAGCTGGTAGGAGTGGTCCACTACCGATGAGACAGTAATATATACAAAAAGAAATTTATACTAATTTTTAATAAAAAATGATGTGGACAAATAGGACATTCCAATTTTTAACAAAAGACCGCCGAATAACGTTTATTTACCAAATGTCATATTCACATTTTTCTTGTAATGACTATGTATAACTTTTTTATAAAAAAAAAAAAATCATTTTTGATATAAAATTGTCATCATAGCCCCCCATTAACATAATCCTCAAAAGACAACTTCCACTATTCCACAAAGTTCCTTACATCACACCCAATGGGCCATGCACGCTGGACATTCAAATTACAACTATGCAAAATGGCCCTTACTTATAAATATCCCTGATCTCCATGTGCAACCCCACCAACAGCCAGCCAACTACCCATCACCGTTTGTGGATTGGAACAACTCAAGCTTCCAATCCAAATTGACTGAAATTCCCATCAATGCACACAGAACAGTCAACCCTTCATGCTGCCAAATACAGATAATTTGTAACTTTAAGATGAAATACAATATTAATTTAATTCTAATAATTTTGCAAACTACAGTGTAAGTTAATTCTTGTAATTCAATGATTCAAGGTTCAATTGACAAAAATGCCCATCAATGAAGATTCTGTGAGACTTCAACAATATTGCTTACACTGACCCGGACTCAACCGTAAAAAAGAGTAAACAACTAGGGTCTCTTTGTCCTTAAAAACATGAAAGATTTTTTTGTTAAAAAAAAAAGAAACAATGACACAGCCGAATAACTGGAAATATATTCACTCTATGAGCATCATTAAATTAAATCAACTTGTACATTACTCTTAACGAAGTGTAGTATAATGACCAAATAACCTTCCCCCAAACTAACCCAGTAATCAGTAGCAGATCAATGGGCAGAGTTGACATTTTTACTACCCTAGAGTTTCCTCATTCAACGGCAGCACATCTGCCCTGCACAGCCAATCCAACCTTTGCCCAGTATTTTCAAAACAACCCGAATTCAAAAACTACAAACACCCCCAAAATTAATATAACTTTACTTTCGGCAGCCCTCTATGGACCATCTCCTTGTCCTCACAATCGAGTCGAGCTTCTGCAACTTCAACTGCTGGTGCTTGAACCGGTTGATGAAAATCGTCGGCCTTCGCGTCTACCTCCTCGTCCGCCTCCGTCGCTCCTAGCGTTCCCTTCCCTCACAGCGCCGGCGCGAGCCTCGATGCGACGTCTTCTCCTTCTTCCTTTGAAGTGCGCGAATGCCGATTTCGCACTCGCCGACTCCGCATCTCGCCGGAAGCCTCTCCGGAAATCTCCGCCACAGTCTTCGGTGTCCTAATTCACCCTGCTCACGTGAAGGCCCTTCAATCGACTTACACTCATATCCAGAGTCTAGAATCTCATTTTGCTCTTCTTCGAATTGGGTTCGTTTTGGAGAACTATTTGGGTCTCGGTTTCCGCGATTTGGTGTTGGTGGGTTTGTGTTTCGGGAGCGAAATGGTCGTCCGAATCTTGGATTGGGTTTTTATATGTTGTGATGGTGTGTGGGTCGGATCTTGAGTCTGGTATAGGCTTGTATAAGATTGATGGATCTAAGACCTTGAAAACAGAGGGCGATTTAGCGAGCCTGGTAAGGTGATTGTGCTGTTGTGGTCGTCTTGGGGTTTGAGGGTTTGGGGGTATCCTTGGTTTTTGCTAGGCTTGAGTTGAAGGCATGGTGAGAATCACATGACGTTGAGGAGGACAAAGAGGACTGTGGGATTTAATCATGCTTGTTCATAGAGGCCCAATCGAAGGGTATAGCAATACAGAGTCGTCAACATTGTGGATTGTAGAGAGAGAGAGAGATAGAGAGAGAGAGAGAGAGAGAGAGAGTTGGGAGGAGGTTTTTTATGAATTTTCCCGAGAGAGAAGAAAGGGGTCTTCACTTCTCAGTGGACGAGAGTAGAGAGGACTAAAAAGTTGAGGAAGGAAGAGAGTGGGAGTAGTCTTTATCTATTTTTCATGGATCTTTTTTTAACTATTTATCTTCTTATTTTTTGTAATATGGGAACCCTCCTCCAAAGTTCAATAGGAGGGTCCGCTTGTTAATGTTTTAAAGTCAGTTTTTTTTAATTTTATTATTAAAAAAATATTTTTTTAATAATTTTATTTTTGATTAACTTTAACTAAAAATTAACAAAATAAAACAAATAAAAAAGTAAAAAAAAAATCAAGTCTAACTGTTTTGCTATCAGATTCAAAAAAATCAGCAAAAAAACTGAAAAAACTGATTTTCAAACGGAACTGAATTCATATTTTTATGGTATGATTTATTTAGAAGATATTTCTATAAAAAATAAAGAAATTATGGAATATAATGAATTGTAGCATTTTTAAATTCATTCATGAAATGCTACATTTCAACTTTTTTGTACAACATTGTAGCAACAAATACAAGACGACCTCGTTTTGGCCGAATAAATGTAAAACGCATCGTTTATTTAGGAAGAAAACACGGAAGACTAAGTAGAACGACGCGTTTTGTATTTATTCGGCCAAAACGACATTGTTTTGGCTTTGTTGTACAAATTTGTATAACAAATAGTTTATAAACGTAGCATTTTCCTTCCTTCATCGTCTAATTTTCGTTTTTATGGAGTTTCCAAATATACGTTTTTTTTCTACTAATTTTTTCTCAAATACAAATAACCTCCAGATTAAAATCTTATTTTATAAAATTAATATTATTTGTAAAAAAAAAATCAACATACTTTTTAAATAAAATCATATTAAATATATTTTATAAATTTAAAATTGGTGATAATTTTACACTCTTTTTCTTCTATATTGCACCT
>VIGQ01001426.1:67500-91079 GCA_009663005.1 Actinidia chinensis | reverse complement strand
CAAGTATTCTACCCTCTCTCTTGATCGAGGAGGATACACACTCACGTCATCTCAATAAGCGGTGTGAGGAGTGGATGGAATAGGCCGGACCCTGATAGTGGCTTTGGCGAGCTCAGTGGAGATAGCTTGCGAGATTCCATGCTGAACGTTAGACTCTTTTACCCTTCATGAGGGTTTCGGAGAAAAGCAACCTTCGGAGAGATCATGGGCGACTAGTTCTGTGATGTGCTAGAGGCGACGTACCCGCCTTGGTCGGTGGAGAATTTTATCCCACATCACCACAAATTTTCAAATTAAAACAAACCCAAATCCCACCAATATTCAAAAGAAGAAACCCAAAACCCACAAATCCATAAATAAACACCCAACCCCAATCTTCAATCAATAAACCCCCAACCACGCTTCCTTTTCATGACAGCGAAAGAGGAGAGAGACCCACCTATCCACCGGTCACTTAATGGCTTGCGTTGCGTCGCCGTTTCACTGAAGAGAGAAGAGAAGGAGAGACCCATCACTGGTCACACAACACACAGAGCTCACCGCCGTCGCTTGCCATTTTAGGCGGGTCTACATCTTTCTCAACTGAGCGTCTCCTCCCCCTCTCTCTTCTCTCTCATTTGACTTGGGCATAGGGTTATGGGGTTTTTTGGGGAATTTGGAACTTCCTAAGTGCTTATGTCATCAAAATCCGTTAGTTGACTAACAGTCAACTATGGTTAAGGGAAAGTGTTATCTAACTCTAAATCCTAAGGGAGATTACTGTAATTTTTAGAACGTGAGGGTATTTGTATTAAAGGCCACCCTAAGATGACCTTGTAATTTCCCCATTTATATAAATTTGTAAGTTGTGGTTATTGCTGGAAGAAGAGTTCTCAAATCCACCACTTGTGAGGGGAGAGGGACAATGGTGCATGGGCTGGTTTCTGAACTGCTACAACGATGCAGATAGAGATGAGAGAAAAAAGAAGAATTACTATTGTGGGGTATTTGAGTTACATAGATGATGGAATGACAATCGAGGATAACACCTACGGTGGTCTTGTGGTGGTGGAGAGAGATGGTATCAGTCGGTAGCGCGCAGCCTTAACTGGCAGGCAAGAAACATTGAGATCGATCGCCGAAACTATTTTTGAAAAACGGCTCTCCGATGGTCAAGTTAGATGATCGGAGAAGTGTATGGTAGATAGCGAAAGATATTTCGTGTAGCTAAAAATGCGTACTTTTGTGAGAACCTAGTTCTCCTTATAAGCCTAACTCGGCGCATACCTTGACGCGCCAGGCTACTGTGTCAGTAAGGTGGCTACCCTAACCATTGCTCCTGCGGCGCATTTGGTAGCACGTCTCCCATGTTGTAGACGTCTTATTCCTGGTATGGGGCTGTTAGAAAAAACTCTGTTGTGCAAGTTACCTTCTGTCTCTAACATAAATCAGGATCTCCGCCGACCGTTATCTCTTGGTCACTCCTGGCGCGGTCGCCCCTAAAACCGAACTTACTATATAGTGATAGCTCTAATTTGACGCAGATATTGAGTCTAGTCAATATCATTACATTGTAAGTGGTTCCGACGAGCTCAAGTGCTCGTCGTCCCCCTATCATGCATCACAGTGGTCCCGTTTGAGATGGCTCCTGTCTCAATGGGCTGAGCTTCTTCTTCCAGTTTGCCCTAGTGAGAAAAAACAATTCGAGCTTGGCTCCATCTAATTCATAGCATATCAGAGTCCTCCACGACCTTAGCCTTGGGGTCCTTCCCGACATCCTCCAGGACTTCTCTTTTTTCCTTGATCAGTTGCACCTCCTTCATGGCTGCTTTAGTGGAGATTCGCAAGTAACTTGTTTGGCCTCTACCTGATCTCCGTAAAGCCTTTCTTCCTTCGGCGTGTGGCGAACTTAATGACTTTAGTGTGAGTGGAGACCACCCTTCATCCTGTGCATACCTCGACCACAATTGCATTATAGGGAATAGTTGTCCCAACCAAGAACTCTATCACTAGTTCTTGGGCACCACTTGGACTTTGAAGTACGATTTCGCAAAGGCCAATGAGGCTGAGATGTTGAATCCGCCAAGGGGCTCGGGTTGGTCAAATCTGACTGTGAACGTTTTAAACTATTTGAATATGTCATAATACATTACCCTCACACGGCTTCCGTGTCTCAGATCCCCTTCACGTCATAGTTGTTCATTTATGAGCTGGATGCCGCAGGGGGTCAGAGTGGGGATGTTCCAACCCTCTCGAGAGGTCTTTGGTAAGCATATGGATCTTGGTTTTGATGTTTGTCTAACCCCGACTTCTTAGCCGGTGTTGGACTGAAGAACCTCGTACATTTGTTTTATCATTTGATCTCTCCTGAATCTTATTCTCAAGATTTTGGGTGATTTAGGCCTCCTATCATGGAAATTGGTTCTTACGTAGATCTTCCTCTTAATCTAGAGGACTTTTGTCTATTCCGTCATCGTCTCGGTTGAACCTCGATTTGGTCTGACCTCATCTTCTCTACTCAAGTCTTCTTTTTGTCAACGAACTCCTTTCAGGTGTTCGTCTCGGACCTTTGGTCCAAGACAACCTTTAGGGCCTAGCATTTTCTATTTGTGTCCCTTTCGCATGGAAGGAACACTTTCAATGCTGATTGCTCCTCTTGGTAATCTCCTCCCATGGGTTGATCTTTCTGAAATATGATTTGTCTCGAATTCGGGCAAGGAGTTTGTAAGTTGCTTCTTTTAAAACCACATTGATACCCTTCTCCCCTTGTTCTCGTATAAAACCCATCTTTCCTTTTGCTTTTGAACAACCTTCCCCTGGGTCGTCGTCCCCGGTAGTTTTTCTGCTTGTTTGACGTCCATATCCTCCATCCGAGCAACATCTCAACCCGGACAATGAGGTCCCGGAGGTTGGTTGTAGGTTAAACGTCAGTTCTCACCAAAATCCTATCTCGTCCCTAGGAGTCATCCCAATCTTTGTAGCTCTCTGCTGCCACCTCCTTTTGAACACTCTTCTATCTCATTGTAAGTATCCCAATAGCACTTATGTAGCTCCCGATCGACTCGTTCTAACCCTTCCTCCCGCGTCAGTGAGAGCCGATGCCTTTCGTGCTTTTCATGTTTTAAAAAAAATTGAGGTCACAAACAACTTGATGTGCGATGGAAGCTCTCATTGACCCTGGGTAATTTGTTGCTTCGAACCACTTCAGTCCGAGGTGCCCAAACATGACGGAAACACTCGCACAATCAAGACATCCATGTGGTTCCAGAGGGCCATCATCTACTTGACATGGCTTATGTGGAATCTTGGGTTGGACTTTCCATCGTACAGTGTGAACCTTGGTGGCACGAACTTCTCTAGCGGATCCATATCCTCAATGTCTTGGGAGAATGTAGTTTGGTAATCTTGGAACTAGTTCATTTTGCCACCGATACAGCTGCACGGGCCACTGATTCAACCAGAATGATAGTTTTGACTTGTGTTGTGGCTGTTCAGTTGTTGAGTTTTTTCTGCATAATCACCTTCTTGTTTCGTTTGGCGTTGAGTGTTTCGCGGAGGTCCACGCTATAGTGGGCTCGGCATGCTGACACTCTCTACTTGCTTGATGTCACATATTTGCTATCGCCCTGGCTTTCTAGGTCCACATACGACTCATGTTACTTTTCCCTACAAGCTCTACGAGGTGGATCTCTTAAGCTTCCAGACCTTCCTCTACAGGGTCCTCCTTCATCTGTTTGTGGCGATTTCATTAACTTGTTGTCAGCTAGAATCTGTGCCATCTCAGCTAGTTGTGCTTGTAAGCGCTTAATGGTGATATCTCGGATGTCCTTCACGAAGCAACCAACCTGGCCTTTACTTGGGGTGGCCTTAACGTCTTCTGGCATCGCTAGTAGTTTAGCCCCTCTGTCCAAGAATCCTGGATCCCCCCCGCCATAAGGGGGCTCCCCTCGGTTTGACGGCTGCCAAAACAATTATTGTCTTGTGATGCCATCAGGAATGACCTTGCAAATGTCTATAATTGATTCCCCACAAACAGCGCCAATTGTGGGGTATGTGGGTTAAATAGATGATGAGAAAAATCGAGGATAGACACACATGGTGGTCTTGTGGTGGCGGAGAGATCTGGCAACCAGCTTTAGCCCGGCAATGCTTAACTACAGCTAGAAACAGTGAGATCGGCTGTCTAAGCTTTTTTCGAAAAATGGCTCTCCGACGGTCAAGTTAGATGACTGAAGAAAGTGTATGTAGAGAAAGAAAATATATGTCTTGATAGCTAAAAATACGTACCTTTATGAGAACCTATATTCTTCCTTCTATAGCCTAGCTCAGCGCATATCTTGACGCGCCAGCTACCATGTTAGTAGGTAAGAGACTAACCACCATGCTCCTGCGGCGTGGTTGGTACACATCTCCATGCCGTAGATGTCTTATTCCTGGTATGGGGTTGTCAGAAGAAACTATGTTGTACAAGTTACCTTCTGTCCTCTGACATACCTCAGGATCTCCATTGACTGTTATCTCTTGGTCCACTTCTTTGGTGGCAATTCGTCCTACGAGCTTAACCATAATAGCGACAGTCTTGGATTGATGCAGATCTTGAGTTCAGCCGATATCAGTACGTGGTAAGGTTCCCAACCGAGCTTAGGTGCTTGTCGTCCCCCTATCCATGCATCATAGTGGCCCCGTTGGAGATGGCTCCTATCTCGATGGGCCCGGCTTGTGATCATTCTTTTATCCCCTTACACGTATATTACTAATCATCTTCGAATAATAAAGTTTAATCTAATACAAAACGATGTGAAAAATAAATAATTATATAAAAAATCAAAACTAATAATTACATAACAGTTCCAAAACTAATAAAAAAAAACACCTAACACCCCCCTCAACTCATGATGCAAGGTGCAAAGAGCCTCGGAGTTTACTAAGAGAAAATGAAAATGAGGAGTGGTATGTATCTTGGTGAGGAAATTTTCCAACTGAAGTGCGAAAGAAACAAAGGGCGAGACAACAGTGTCCAACTAAAGATGTTGCCAGATGAAATGTCAATTAATCTTGATATTGCTTCATTGGCTCATGAAAAAAGGAATTGTGAGCAATTTAGATGGCACTCTGGTTATTACAATAAAGAGAGACAAAAGAAGTGATGAAATACCCATGTCAGCTTATTACCAACGAAGCCAAATTACCTTCAGTAGTAGCATGACCATGGCACTATACTTCGGACCTCGGTATTAGAGCGATGCAACCATGGATTGTTTCTTGCTTTTCGAGGATATTAGAGCATCACCAAGAAAAATAAAGACCAGAGGTGGACTTGTTGTCCGAGATGTCACTTGCCCAATCAGCATAAGCATGGAGAGTCAGATCGGACGTAGAAGGAACTAACAGAAACTAGAAGATAGTGCCCTGAACATACTGAAGGATACGTAACAATGTTCCCCATGAGTCAAACAGGGAGTAAAGACAACTGACTAACCACATGGACCGCATAGGCAATGTCCATGAGTGAGTCACAGTAAGGTAGACCAAGCAACCAACAAGTTCTCGATACACAATGGGACCATTAAGAGGAATCCCATTAGTAGGAGAAAACTTAACATAAAGCTCAATCGGAGTGCCAACAATCTTATCACCAGTAAACTAGGCACGGCTAATGATCTCATTCGCATATTTGGATAGAGAGAGAAGAGAAGAAGCAACCTCAATAACCAAAAAAAATATTGAAGAAGACCCAAGTCCTTCATCTCAAACTCACTGAGCAAACATTGTTTCACCTCAAAAATAGAGAAGCATTAGACATAGTAATGATCATATCATCAACATATAATAGAAAGAAAACAATACCAACATAGGCATGATGAATGAACACCGTAGAGTCATGAACAATTGACTGAAACCTAATCCAAGAACCACGGACTAAAAGCACTCATACCGAGTGTGGGTTCTACTTGAGACCGTATAACGCCCGAAGAAGACAACAAACAAGGCCAAGAAGAGAAGAGGAGCTTGGGTGGAAGAAGCATATAAACTTCTGTAGAGAGAAAACCATTTAAGAAGGCATTATTAACATCTAGTTGAATGGAGATCACTGTTAGGTTGTGGCCATAATAACGAGAACACAAACAGTAGTCATTAGCAACTAGAGCATAAGTCTCATCATAGTCAATCTCATACTCTTTTTAAGAACCTCTTAACAATCAAATGAGTCTTATATCGCTACAAAGAACCATCAAAATAGATTTTTACCTTATACACTCATTCACAACCAATGAGTTTTTACTAGCCGATATAGGAACCAACTCCCATGTATGAGTTTTGGCAAAGGCAGTCAATTCATCATTCATGACATGGATCCCATTTGGATCATGACAAGCTTTTTTTGTATGACATGGGTTCAAAGTAAGTATGGATACGAGAAGGACAAGAATGATGAGGGGGATAAACACATTTTAAAAATATCAAATCTTACCACAAGTTTGCGATCATGAAGAGGATAGTGACGATCAGCCATATTCGAAGGTCACCGAAGAAGGTAGGGATGGCACTAAGGCAAATGAGTGTGGTGATGGAGAAAACTCAGAAGTGGAAAGGTGCCACCAAGAGGGACGTAAATGGACCACATCAAGAGTAGAAATTACTTGTCAGAAGAGTCATAAATCGAATATGGGTTTATATGGATGACGTCATCTTTTGAAACTAGAGCGATGGTGGGAGGAAGAGTAAAATATGGGAGAAGCTCAAAGAAGATAACATGCTAGGAGACATATAACTTTTTAGTGACAGGATCATAGCAATGACCCTTCTAATGAATACCATACCCCAAGTAACCAAAAAGAGCTGTGAGCACTAAGCTTGTTGCAAAGAAGAACAAAATAAGTAAAGGTAAAAACTCGAAGGAGAGAATAGTAGGAGCTCAATAAAGAGGCATTAGAGAGAAGAGGACGCATGTGGTTAAGGAGATAAACTGTTGTAAGAAAAGTCTCACCCCAGAATACCGACATAACTAATGAGAGAAGGAGGAGAGATCTAGCTGTGTCATAAGATGACGGTGTTTTCGTTCAGCGTACCCATTTCTGAGCGGGGTTGTCAGAGCAAGAAGAATGATGAATACTGTAGTGAGAAGATAAAACTCTATAACTCAGTCAGTAAGTATTCACCTCTTAAGAAACAAAAATCTTTTATAATGATAAAAAATTGAGTTTGAAACTCTGTTACGAATGGAATAATAAATTTTTAAAAAAGTCATACTTACGAGTCATTAAATGAATTCATGAACCGATTAAATCATGAACAAATGACACTAATATAGTGAACCACCTTTTGAAAAAATAAGGGAAGGCCTCCAAAGATCAGTATGTACAAGTTGAAAAGGAGAAGAATAGACAAAAGGTACTTGTATTAAAAGGTAAAGTAGTAATTTTAGCAAATTTATAACCACTGCATTTAGAAATATGGTAAAATTAAACATTATCAAAAATACCAGTTTTAGCTTAAAAAAACTTTAATCGTTCACTAGATAAATGGCCTAGTCTAGAGTGCAAAAGATAAAAAGAAAAAGAATGTTGATCTAAACGAAAAGATGACAACAATATAATTAGATTGCGATGACTGAGGAATGTGGAGCCGCTCCAACACAGAGAGATCACCTACTCTACGCCCAATCCCAATCTGCTTAGTGGACTCCTGATCCTGCATAACACAACCATACAAAGAGAAGATGACATCAAAATCAGAATCAAACAGTTGCCTAAGAGAGATGAGACTAAGAGATAAATGACGAACATAAAATACATAGGCGAGAGACAAAAGAGAAGAAATACTAGGAGAAATAGAACCAATAGAACGAATATGCATAGAGGAACCATTGTTAGTAGCAACAGTAATAGGAGAGGAAGGAAAAACATAGTAATATCAGATGTTGTATGATGTGAACAACCAGAGTTGTAAATTCATGTAGAGGGAGATACACATTGACCAAATGGTAAGACAAACCTGACTAAATAGTGGTCATAGCAGAAACTTGTGAAGAACGACTTTGAAAAGAGACCATGAAAAAGTGAAACTGTTCAAAACGAGCTGCATATGAGGTAAAGGAGCATTACTTGGGGTGGATGTTACATAGGCTGCATGAGGCATATAAGTCTGCTGAGGGGGACGCTAAGAGGTGGTCAAAGAGAAAGATTACTCCCTTAACTGTAGGTGCTTAAGACAGCCATGGCAGAAGTTACATTCATCCATGATAGTACGTGGCTTAGGCTTCCCTATGAACTAAGTCAGATGAGATGCTGGAGTAAGCAACAAGGGTTGTTGTGATGGGGGTAGCAAAAACAGACTAAGATAGTGGCGCAACGTATCCCACCTTGAACTGAGTTTCCTCACAATAAGTTTCCGTACCGTTGTAGCAATAGAAGATAGAGGAGACCAATGTACAATAGCCCCACGAAGAGGCTTAAACTAATCAAATCACGAAGCGTCATAAGAAACTGCACCAATCGTTGTTTCTCTCAATACTCTATTTAACTGCTAATGGATTGTAACTCAAAAGGCTCCATGAGAGTTAGTTGAGCCCAATATCCAGTCATCTCATTGTAAAACTCCTAAATAGACTTATCAGTCTGGGTAGCATGACAGATAGACATCTCTAGTTCACTTAGAAAAAATTGGATTCGAGATACAACTCCTGCAAATAAAATCCCACACCTTTTTGGCCGACTTGAACGTAGAAAAGTCATTCTATACTTGGTTCAACCGAGTTATGAAACCAAGTGAGGATATGTGCATTCTCCCTATGCACTCAACAAGGGTAGCCGCATCATCCCTACAGAATCATCTTTCTTAGTATATTTGGGCAAGAGAGTGGTACCATCCATATGTCCCCACATTCCTTTACCCACAACAAAATTCTCTATGACATAAGACTAATAGTAGTAGTTACTTCCAATCAATCTAATGTCGGTTGCATGCAATTTATCGTCCGACGTGATAAATTAATCCAACTAAGTAACAAGCAATAATCGTAGTAGCAATAATAACGAGCAAATGGAGAGGAAGCCTGAAAAAATAGAAACAGGTCAGAGAGTCGTCTCACAGACAGAGGAAGAAAATTAGAGTCAAAGAGGCTCACTGGAGGGTAGGGCAGAAGGTGTCGGAGATCGGAATAAGGCTCGCTAGAGGGTAAGTAAAGGCTAACGAAAGTCTGTCGGAGTTTGGGAAGACTCGTGAAAGGTACAACAGACATGACGAGGCTGTTGGAGTCACACCAAAGCGGATGAATGAAGCTATCGAATGTTGGACTGAGGTCACCGAAGTCCTATTATGAAGGCTCTACTACTATGTGAATACCACAACGATACAAAGAAAGAAGAGGAGAGAAAGAGAGATACGTATATTACGATCATCTCTAATATAGAGTTTAACCAATAAAAAAAAAGTTAAAAATAATAATACATAATAAAATCAAAACTAATAATTACATTAAAACCTAAAACTATTAAAATAACACTAACATAGTTGGAAATAGGATGAAACTGAGCGCAACAGGGATGTAAAAGAGGGCTTGGATAGTAAAATATGAGATGATGAAGGTTAATTGTCCAATTAATTTAGGGGTATTATCACTTGCACCCCTTGTATTTGGAGTATTTCCCAAACTTACACCCCCCTTAAACTAATTTTGAGATACATTGCGCCCTTCAACTCTATGGTAAAGTGGTATTGTAGTGTTAGCAAAAGCAGTTTTTAAAATAACTTAAAAAATTGACTGAACTAATTACATATGGACCCCTTAAATATGGACTAATATCCATTGTCTACCCCTAACCTAAAACACAATATATTTTGACCTTGTTGAGTTTTATATTGGTTTCACAATCAACAAAACTATTATGTAATCATTAAAATATTCACGAGTCACCATAACGTATACCACACGAATTGAATGAGATACAACCTAGAAAATATTAAAAAATATTAAATGAGTTGCGAATTGATAGCTTTAAACAAAATGCTCTTCCATTGACTTAATTATATTTATAAATAAAAAAGACCTTCGAATTAAATTCAAAGAATATGTACAAACAATTATGCACACCGTGACACCTTAATATATTAAAAAAATTATATGTGTTACTATACACAGTTTTTCTTAGGACATAAAAATATATATTAGTCTCAGCCATCAATAAGACAAAAAAGGATTACCTTGAGGCATATAACAACTCTTGTGACAGACCATCTAAATTCGGTCCTGCATAATAAAAAGATTACATCTAGTTATAATTATTAGTTTTTGAAAAAATTACAAAAACAGTTCAAACTTTGACCCTAATAACAAAATGATTCCCAAGTTCTTAGTTTTTCCAAAATTAACCCTAAGGAGCTGGAAATTGATTGAATAGGCCTAATAGGCCAAGTCCAAAACCATCTTCTTCAGAAGGAACCAACCATCTTGTTCTTAACTGTTTGACTGCCTTCTGGCCCACACTCCAAATCAGATTCCAATTCAAGTGAAGAACAGCAGTCTTGTGACAGTGTATTGGAGAAATTCATATTTAAATTTGAACCTCTCACAGCCACAAAAAGGGCGAAAGTAGGGATGAGAAAAAAAAAAAACTTACATTCAATGGGTCCCACTTATCGACCCATCACGAGCAAGTTAGGTGAATTTTAATTGGTATGAATGGGTTTTGAAAGGAAAAAAATATAACCGATAGTGTCTGCGGATAGAGTGTGCATGTTGGAGGGTCATCCAATCTAATCTCAACCAGATTATTTTTCGCACTGCTAAAAAGCCGTTTATTTCCATGGACGGGGATGATTTCTTCAGCCCAATTTTTAAGAACGAAATTGGAGTCCGGCTCGTGCTGATCCATTGCTATCCATGGCTAAAAACCAAGGACCGTTCGACCTAGGAAAAAATGTGCGGTCTCATTTATGCGAGCTGGTGCTTCCCCACTTGCAAAAGTGTAAAAATGATGGTCACACACAAGGACTTATAATTGTCTCGACAGACTCTATTTTTGAAAAGTCCCCTTGAGACTTTGACAAACCACCTACCATTCTCAATAGAGATAAGGGTCTTGAGATATTTTCTGGCCAGCACCTGGAAAAAACAGTTCACAAAAAATCCAGCCAAAAAAATATCTACTCCATTGTACTAAGCTTAGTTTAGCTTCTCATTGCAATCAAGGAGCAAACAACATAATCAGAGAGAGAGAGAATGGAGTTTCGTGGGAGGCCAAAAGAGTGACACTCATGTGTCAAAAAGGAGCCAAGAGGCACGAAGAGGAAGAGACTTAGAGAGTACTTTGCTGGGTTAGCACCCAAACGCCACACTAAGCACAGCGAAGCGAGCATTCGTCTAAGTATGTTGATTCATATGTTCTCCAACGGTCACGACAACAATGTTGCCATTCCGGAATATTGTGTTCAGCAACGTGAACATGCTTCTCAGGTCGCTTTTTTACAGTTAATTTTTCACCTTCCCCTCGTATATGTTCTTTCTAATTTTATCAGAGGAGCGACTAAAGTACATTTACTAAAAAAAAGATACATATTGTGACTCAGGTAGCATACAAACGATTGTAACATTCACACAAACAATTATAACAAGAAAAAATTATAACTTTTTTTTTACGACAACAGGAGTGCAGTTATACAATATAACACATTATTTTTAACATATACCCCAATAACATTCATTACAGGCTTTAACAAAACAACAACCGATCATAACATACTTATAACCGAACCGACTGTAACTTTAACTACAATCAATCATAACATTCTTATAATACTACTTGGTATACTACGACTTTGCCTTTGTTTAGCTTAGATGATCCTACAGAACATTTGGGGATTTTGATTCTTTCCATTTCTGGTGCCAAATAACATTACGTGGCCATAAAAAGCCACATCTTATTTGGATAAGAATTTGATAAGAGAAAAAAAAATAAAAAGTTAAACGATACAATCATTTGGGACTACTAGATTATCTAGTTTTTTATGTTTTTCTTCTCACCAATCTTTGCATCTAATCACAAAATCCTTTGATCTTAATCACGCGGCCTTTGAAGTATCGAGAAAACAAATTTACATAGCAGACAAACTTTGGTATGGTGGGTCCCCTCAGAATGCACTGGACTCACTAAAACTTTGTTTTTCTTGTGTACCGTTTCATAGATTTTTTTTATTTCTTTAGGAAAGTATCTCATTAATGCCTTCCTTTTCTTGTTTATCTTTTTTATTTTTGGCATTTTTATATATTGGAAGATTAGCCATGGACTAAAACAAAAGTAAGTCATATTTCTAGAGCACCCATTATATGATGAAGAAGCTTGATATTCGAATATTATTGAACTGAATACAAACACCAGTTTTTCGGTAATTTTTTACGGAATTGATCTACTTCTTAGAACCTATTGGATCACAGTTAGGTTTGCACAGTAATGACCACCCTTGGAACAACTAAAAATGAATCTAGGAACAGGGTCAGAAGGCCTCTTCGGAGTCAGAAGAAACCACAAACCTCCACTAGGATTAGTTTCAATTTCAGGGTAATACGAAACTTTTTCTTGTAAAACTTGGTATTTTTTTTTTTTTTGTTTTTGTTTTTTTTTTTCTAGGTCTGTAGTTTTCCCTTTTGTCATGCATACAGCTTGCCTAATTTGTCTGTAGCACACATTGCAGAATGGTTTTACAATGGAAATTGAGGGGACAGAAAGTTTGTGGAAACCTAATACTACCCGGACCGCAATTGCATGGACAAGAACACCACACCTAATTTCCCACTCCAAACCTTTCCTTGACAAAGATTCACTAATTACTTTGTAATTACCTAGACCTATTACGGAAACATATATCTATTTTTCTTCTATGATGGTTAAACTCTCCATTTTATTTGCAGACGGGCACAGGGTTCATTAAAATGGAGAATGCAAATGAATTTGCTTCCACCCTAACACATGATTGCTCCTTCCGCTGCCACATGCCCTCGCAAGCCAATCCAGCGACAAATGACTGGATCCCGCTCCTAATGATATTGTCAACCACAATGCACTGTTTATTATTAGGCATTAATCTTAATACCTTCAAGCCTGTGAATCCAAACAGTCTGACGCATAATAACCGTTTTTTATTTCATTCACAGTGAATTTGTCTCTGACAAGCCAAGCAGGATTGACAATGACAGGAGACTGGAGGCTTCATGTTCTAAACTAGCAGATGTGTTGTCCATGTCTCTATTTTATGATTGTGTTTTGCGGTGCATTTTTCTCCGCCTCCCCTCAAGATGGTTTTATGCATTTGAATGATACTTAGGCTATAATATTGAATTGGACGTCATTTTTTAGTTTATATTAATATAACAATATCTAAGTGAGCAACACAATAAAATTGAAGTTTCTATTATCACTCATATCAATAATAACAAAGTAGATAATCGAACAATAACAAGTAAAGTGGATAAATTGAATAAGATTGAGAAGAGATGGAGAAGTGGCTTCCGCCAGAATCAAAGACTAATGGTGAAGGAGAATTTGTCTTCTGCCAAAATCAGAATAAAGGAAGAAAAAATTAACGTTTTCTCACTAAGATAAATCATAACTGGCCTTAAAAAATAAATTACATATGTATTATAATAGACTCTCCTAATTAAAAAGAAACCTAGATCTAACCTATTAAATTCTAAACCACTAAACTACCAACATAATACTACTTAATCTCATAAAATCTTAATTAGCAGGAAATTAAAATCCTCTACTAAAGGAACGACTTATACAATACTCAAATAAATAATTAATAAATAATTAATGGTATTTTACGTTCCTCATCATTCTCCGCCAATGAAAAAAAGAACTCAACTTGAATTTGTCCTTTAATGCTACATCTTCTTGTCAACGAATCAACGCACTTGAGTACATGAACAACCTCATTTTGTTCTGAAATTTAACGTTTTTCAACACGACTCCAAATATGGTGTTAAACTGTTGACAAGATCTATCAAGTATGAGGCAAAAGCAAAGAATTGTCAATACTAAGCAAATTGATGCTTTCCACCTTACTAAAAGGTCAGTTGATTCTGACATTTTTGGTACCCTTTTCAATTGACATAGCTCTTTTTTTCTTGCAGCCATTTTTAGGATTTCAAACTCTCTTCGAGCAATTCGTCTCGCAACACATTTTATAAACAATAGCACCGTTTTGAAAACCATATAATAGAAGAATTGCATTTGTGACAACGCCAATAGGTCTAGAATATGATTGCCTATTTTACTTTTTCAACCTTGCATCATCTTCATTTAATATCTCGCAATCTTGTACTCAAGCCCTAAAGTTGGCTGAAATTACATTTTCGTCCTTGTACGTCATAAAATTACATTTTAATCCCTAACTTTGAAAAAATTCACTATGTGGTTCCTGAATTTTTGAAAAGATTACATGTTGGTCCCTAAACGGCTGAAAAATACCATTTGGCCGCATAAATGTTCTAAATTACGTTTGATCCCCGAATTTCAGAAATTACAAATAAGTTATTAAAGTTTTGAGAAATTGCAGATATAGGAAAAAATTTGAGAAATTTCAAAATCAGTAGTTTAATTTTAGAAATTGCAGATCAGCATAAAAATTTTAAAAATTTTAATTAATCATTAAAATTTTAGAACGTAAGTTTGGTCTCAAAATTTTTATAATTGAGTCCTGAGTTCCAATGGCAAATATCCGGATGAGCCTCCTATCTTTAATGGCCGCCCTGATTCGAAGCCTTCATTGATTGGGTGCAATGAGATGGACCACTTATTTGAGTGGCTACAAGTTGGTCAATTTAGAACAGTTAGTTTGCGAAATGAAATTAATCGGGCAGAGCAAGAGGCTCAACGATGACCACCCCATTACTGATTCGATTGAGATGACGAAAGCTGGAGTAATAAATATATTCCTCATTCCTAAGGTAATAGCTAAAGCCAGGTAGGCGCAGAAAAATTTGACACTGAAGATGGGCGCAAAAGAAAAGGATCATTTGTTGAAATTCTTGAGCAAATGATAAAAAAATTAAATGAGTTAATAATTGAGTCTGAATAGATTCTTTCAGCGTAGTTGTATGAAACTGATTGTCTTTAAAAACTTGAAGAGTTACATGCGGACTTCAACACCTTCAATAAGACACAATGCTCCTTGAATTATGTGTTGAACCCCTGATACACTGCTTCACTGGGCAAGAGCTTTGGTATCGATTTTTTTCAGAAAATGGGGACTAGATCCATCCGCCTTTGGTAATGATCATGAAGAAACTGGGGCAAAATCCATCCTAGTTTTGGGTAATTATTTGAAGAACCAAGCACCTGACTAATAAAAACTATTATGAAGTTGAAAGTGTAATTTATCAGAATTACATATCCTATGAAATATTCGTTTATTACGTGGCAATGACGCATACGAATGGGGTGCGCGGGCACATTGGCAAGTGAGAGACCACTCGTCCGTCCTTTCCACAAACGGCAAGTGGATGGCGTAGATCCTCAGCGCGTAGAGACAGGGACACGTGATGTGCACGTGAATGTCGGTTGTCCTTCGTGGTTTGCTTCCGTAGCTTCGTTATCGTCCAAGCTGCGAACACGTTGTCCTTATATAAATAAATTTGGGGGATCACTTTTGAAGAGTTTTGTACCCGATATGCTTGAAATGTCGATTTGAACCAATCGAATTCAATTAAGGTCCCAAATCGTGGTCGTGTCGGAGTTCGATGTGGTTCTCTTGGAACCAAACGCTGTCCCCAGGGGCTGTTGGTAGCGGAATGGTGATGTTGAAAATAGATTTTTGCTTGGTGTGGCTGTTAATGGTTTTTCGAAAACAGGATTCGACTTTGATACCAAATTTGATGTCAGGACAAAACAATAACATTTAAGCCCTACCATCAATCAATATCAACAATAACAAGTAAAAAAATAGATAACTCAAACAAGAATTGTCGAAAGGGAGAAGAAGTTTGTCTTCCGCTAAAAATCAAAGAAGAAGGAAAGGAGAAGTGTTGGCTTCCGCCAAAATCGAAAGATGATGAGAAAGAAAACTAATATTTTTTTTCTTCATTAATCATAAGCATAATTGCCGTTACAAACATACATGCTTATTTTATCAGAGACCTCCTAATTAAAAAAGAAACTAGAATTCTAAACCTAAGCTAAAATTCTAAAATCAACTAGACTACCAAATAAAATACTACTAATCTAATAAAATCCTAATTAAAAAGAAAACTAAATCCTAATTACTACCAGAAAACTAATTATAAATATTTAATGCATTTACATTACATTTCGCATCACTATAAGCTAATACACAGTTAGAGAAGAGTCAGAGACTCACTTGATTCAGTCGCTGCAAACTCTTCATCTATCCATACAAGAAACGTGAGATGCAAGTCCACAGTGTTACTGGTGTAAAGCTTAAATTTTGGAGCTTTTGGCGCCTACACATTGGATAATGTGCAGATCAATATTTGTTCAGCTTCCCAACAAAGTTGACATCAAACTCAGCAAAGAATGTCACTCAGCAAAAAGGCCAAAGAATGGCATGTATTAACTTATACTTTCGCCTACCAGCACCACAACTATCCTGTTAACATGCTCATGTTAGGGTTTTGTACTTGTGGGCTGCATTTACCTGAAAAAAATTTAGACAGAGTGAGTTAGCTTGAATTTGAATCGCCAAGTAAAAGGTATCCTTTTAAGTAATACATACAAAGGTACATAGAATTTAAGCACAAGACAATTTTGCATTAGTTTTTCACGTCACTTAGCCTGGTTGAGTCCCACATCTCACATCACTAATGTACTAATATTTCCAGAGGTTATTGTTCATCAGGGAAAATCCTTGAGCTTCCAGAAGACACATGTAAAACATTAAATCTGGGCACTATCGGCTTAAAATTTGTACACATTGAAGTGGTAATTATACAATTGCATCCATGAATACATTGATCTAAAAATTACCGGTAAGTTATTATTTATGGGTTAATGCATTGCTACAGTATTTTACGTTTGGCATCAAGTTTAATACAACATATCAAAGTCATAATCACTTAACAGAAAGTCAAGATCATAGCAAAGGAGACAGTCCAGTCTTCCCCATTGACGTTCTTGTTTTTGTGTCGATGCATAGTTCACGCCAACTATGTGGTGAGGGACTCGGAACATGAAAAATACTGAAAACAATAGCAAAAGGTACAAAATTGTGGAGTTACATGATAAGGAAAATCCATACCGTACTGGCCTGGCAAGCTCTGAAACTGATTGTGAAACATTTAACAGACCTTGTGTCATACGCTAATGAGAACTCACAATACCAAATCATGGCATCTATGAAACTCTTAAAATCATTAACTCTAGCAAGACATACGAACGCATTAATTGACGAAACAACACAACTCCCAAGACTCTTGCACAAAATAGCAGAGCTCAGGTTTCATGTACCTCTTACAGCAGATTGATGTCTTAAATGAACCCAAAAGTTCAAAAATTTGAAATTCTAATTCCGGAGAGTATTAGCGAAATACAGTCCACTGACAGATCAATCATCCTGACCATGGAATGATGGAAAGCATGCAACAAACCTATCATTTCTCTTGCAATTGCTTACTCTTCTGAATCTCTAATTGTTGTTTCGTGCGATCACTATCTTTAAGTGTAATATTCAGATCTAATAACGAACAAAGAATTTTGGGGTACATTTCATTAAAATTAACTACATTATAGATTGAGACCTTGTTTTCTTTTTGTTTTGTTGGTGAATAGATCTATACGGAAAAATACACTACCCATTTGTCCAACGGGGTCGTATCCCGAAGGCCTACGCGTTTCTATACAGATTAGACTTCCGTACCTGACTTCAAAACAATGAAAGACCATTCAACTATCTATACATAATACCCTTGTAGAGATCAAATCCTCGAAGCGTGCACAAAAACCTTTTGGAAACATGGTTACGAAACGTGCCGTACAAAGAGCGTATTTGTACTGTGTGGTTAAATACGTTGCATGCACTTGGGAACAATACAAGTCAAAGGTACTCAGTACTACTCAAATTAGTAAATTTTTCATTGGGGGGGGCAATTATTTTTTGTAACTCTTCCTTACTTAAACATAGTTTTATATTTTGTGTCCTACAGGGCGGAGTCTGTACATGCCCGACTGAAGTTGTATCTAGGGGAAAACCATTTACATCGCAGATACCTCCTCGACGAAAATTCACAAGATGTTGAGAATTCATTCTCCAAAATTCAGAATTCATTCGAGAGTCTCTCAACATGCCACGCCATAAAAAAACAAAGGAACTAACTATATTTTCAGTGATGTAATGTTTCTAATTTCGTTAGAGAACTGGGTTGTCCATCAACAGTTGTAATAACGCTCATACAGGTCTCCCCCTTCATTGTCGTATATGCACCTGGTACAATCACAGTAACGCATGACTGCATGCATGCATGACTTGGTCCATTACCGTTCTTTTTGTATTCTAATTCCGCTGAGGGATATTACTCTCACTGGACTAGGTTATGTATGCATGCGCTCTACGAATGAATGAACCCCACGATCTGACAGGACATCTGAGGTTTTTTGAATTGTTACAGGGATGATCCATCTACGCGAGATAATAATGATAAATAGATTGTAGATATACATATCCTCTCATAGTACAGTTCAATCCCCGCACGTATAACAGACACGAAACACAAGTGTCGATCGGTCAGGCAGAAATGAGCAAAGTAGACGCCGCATACCTTCTAAATTGTAGAGTCATATACTTCAAGAGCGTCAGGGGGCACTAACTCAACTCCAATATACCAGCACTTTAACCGGCTACAACCTCGCGAGTTCAATAAAAATCAACCCCATATTCGATCCCCCCGTTCATTCAGGAATTACCCCGAGGCTTCTTAAGATTTCATTATTGTTAATTGTGACAGTCCAAGTTATGGTCATTGTGGATTCCGGGCGATAGCTTGCTCAAGTAGGGTATGGCGAGACCCAATTGGGTTACCCAGTGACGATGGACCTATGAAGAGATTCAAAATAAATAGGGAATTATACAATGGGCTTTATCACGGATACAATATGCAAACACTCTTTTTTACATTCACTTGCTTGGTTTGCTACCTATGGCACCACAGGCATATTGGATGACTCTATGGCATGGCGTTTGTCAATCGCATCAAAGTACAACCTTATACTACACACGTTTGACACATTCATTCAGGTTGTTTTACTATCCCATTGCTGCTGTTGATAGATCTCACCCAGTACCGGTCCAAGGATCGCGGAGAAATAGCTATTGCTCGTATCAGACAAGTAACTTAACTTCGTCCAAGTTTCTAGGCCCTCGATTACTCTATACTCCCCCCCATTATGTGGCAAAAATTTATCAATCGAAGTAGGGGATGGGTTGATAGTTATTAGTACGAAAAATTATGGGGGTCAAAATAGATAATGGGTGGTATAACCGATGCCCACCGGAGGAGAGTTTGGAGGGGAGATTGATAGAATTATGTTCTTCTGTAATTTTGAATTTCTACTGTATGATATGCTGCAAAGTTATTATTTTTTAATGTGTTTTTTTGTGACATAATACTAATACAAATTTAATTATTTAACATTTTAACAAAATCAGAAGAAGAGGATGTTATTACAAAAACATTAATAAATAAATTCTTATGTGTTAAAAAATTAATATCAAAATTTAGAATGTCAAGTAAACAAAATTATAAAATATTTATCAATTGTTTTTATAAATTATAAAAATTAACCACAATTAAGAACTCATATAATACAAAATATTTATCCCAAAGAAATAAAACTAATAAAGAAAAAAATAAATTATAATAAATAAAAAATTTGATAAAAAAATTATGAAAAAAAATAACAAAAAAAAAATTGAACAAAAATGGGCTGCTGCTGGGCTCAGAGAGAGAGGAGAGGACAAATTGGGCAATTTGACAAAAATGTCCCATCCCCCCACCCCTTCTGACATAACTCGGGGATAATAGTTTGCTCTAAGTTCTCACAAGTCCATTATGTTTATTGGGAATTGTGGTATCTGAGTTTAAACATAAGGGAGGGCCACTCACAATAAGTCAAGAGTTGAGGGTAGTTAGTTAATTTACCCTTATTATATAGAAGCACAAGAAAATACAAAAAATCACATAGAGCGTAATAAGTCTTGATTTATCATCTTCATTAAAAATGCAGGTTGTAGCAAAAATTAACCCTAATGGGGTATCAGTAATGGCAATATCAATGTAGTATAATGTGGATCCAACTCTACTAAATTGGTTGGATCCATTAATAAGAGATTATGGGTTGTAATGGACCATGACTACACAAATAAAATTTGAGCCCAGGCACCACCTGAGCTAAATCTTAAAATTGAAAATATACATTTTAAATGCACAACCTTCCATCGTAGCATGCCTCTCCCGAAATAATGAATTCCCCAACAAACATTTTTAAAAATTTTTATCCAGAAGGTTTTGTTCTAGTTTTTTTCATGCCAATGAAAATCTCCACAAAAGGTGTAGTGCAACATATTTGTTCGTTTGTTGTTGTGCAAACTATTTATAATATGTTCAATTTAACTGTACCAATTTTTTTTTAAGATTAGGATGAGCATACATAAAAATGACAAGGATAATACAATTGTCTCCATCGTTGGGAGGGATATATGTTAGTTGATTCTCACATTTTTTTATAATCTTTTTTTTACTAATATATTTAATTTGATTAAATCGTCTGCACCTCGTTTGCTTCTACTAATTGTCAGGCATTTGTTTAAATGTACAAATACATACATATGATACAGATTTACTGAATGTTATGTGAAAATTCACGATTGAAAAGTGTTGAAGACTTTCGAAGAAAACAACATTCAATATTTGTTGAAGACTTTTATTTGTAAAATCATTTCATCAATGTAAACGTTCTGTGTTATGGGACTCAAAAATAGTTTCCTCACTGATTTGGGATTTTTCAATCTCTATTTTTGTGTTTGTAATGAGATTTTTTTTAAGGGTGTTCTTCCTGATATATTTCCATTTGATAATTGACAGTGTGATAGATCGGACGCAATACCATAATCCACACTCTCCCCAATTGTATTATGATGAGATAATCTGCGTTCAATGTTAACACGAAAGTCTGATGTTCAAAAAATTGATATTTAAGAGGTTTTGTTGTTATTATTTTTGCGTATGGTCGTGGGCACGGATAGATACTAGTAGAACTACAAATATTATTGAGTGTTGAGTTCAAGAGTGTTTAACATAGCGCCCCACTCCCAGTTTGACGACGCAAGAAATATTAAACGCACCTCATATAGTAACAAAATCTTTGATTCGTACGCTGTACTTTCACCATATTGGTAAAGTTACATTATCGATATCCTAATTATTAGTTCAGTCAGAATATTTAGATCCATCATTTGGATGCCGTGCCGATAACAAAAGAATTTAAAAGAATGAATTTTACGAATAAATTGCTCGGATTTGTGCTTTAAGATTCAAGCTTCTTCGTTTATTTTTTAGGATAAAATGCGGATTTTATGGAATTAATGTATTTTCAAAAGAGTTCAAATGTTTTTTAGAGTTTCTTTAGTTTATATGTGTGTTTGTAAATTTTAATTTAAAGTCCAAGTTATTTAGTTACATGTGTTGTATTTTATTCAGCCAAATATTTAGCATTCAAAATTGGTTTTTTTAAGTCTAATTGTTAAGCCCAAAAACCTTTCTAATCCAAATTTTTGTAGTCCAAAACCTTTTTTAAATTTAAATTGTTTTTGCCCACCAATGTTTTTAAGTCCGTTCTATTGAAAATACAATTAAAACAAAATCTAAAACTTTTTAAGCCATAAAAACTTCTTAAGTCTAAAATAGCACGCCCAGACCATTGTAGTCCAAACAGGCCCAATGTCCATCCCGTGTGACTGGAAACCAATTGGACGGGTTGGCCCATGGGACTAGGACGTGGCAAGTTGGTGGATTTTTAATTGATCTAATTCGAATGGGATAGAATTCGAACTTAAAACACCCATCTATCTTTAGATAACCGTTCCAAGTAGTCCACATTTTTCTAAGTTTTTCGTAGTTCGATGAACCTAGCCACCTAGGTTGTAGTGTCGGCCCTGAGCAGAGCCAAATAGGCCCGTGTTTGCACCTCATCCCCAAAATAGCCTAATTTTGGGGGCGTTCACGAAATCCAATATTTATAGCTAGGAAATGACCCGTTGCCCACGGGCACTAAGCAAAAATAAATTTAAATGGCCAAGAATTATTTGAGCCAAGTATTGATTGTAAGGCAAATTAAGAAGCTTTGCTAGTTTCCATGATTATTATGGTGCTCGAGTTTTGATTTTGCACAGTGTTGATGGCCTTTCTTGGCCTCACTTCGAATCACTGACTAATTATGATTTAAAATTACAATGAAGGCCAAAAAACTTAAAACTGGTTAAAGTAAAAAAAAGATTTGCGCCAGGGGATACATAGCGACAATGTGTTCAAAAGGACAATGAAAAAAAAAAAAGAAAACAGTCACTTCATGAAATACTACTGGACCATTGTCTATTTAAATGAAAAGGAGGCTTTTATGAGAAATATAAATCATTGTAATGATGAAGTTTTACATTTTTTTCTACCTACACATCACGATCGGTAGATTGAAGTCAAGAATTTAAAATACAGAATATATTGATTTCAAGTTTATAACTCCATCCCCTAATATCTACAATAATTATAGCATAAACATTTGAAAATAAACCCTACCCAATCAATACAACTACAATAAAAATCATGAAGAGGACCTGATAAAGATCCGAAACCGGGGGCCTTGTAGGATCGAGTTCCCAGGTCAAACCTTCACAGGGCAATGACTGTGCTCTTCCCTTTTTCGTGCTTCTAATGTACTAAATCATCACTCTGTTCATTGTAATATAAGATAGTTGAGAGGAAATCATCACTTTGTAAATCATCACTTATTGGATTGTTGAATTTTTGTGATTCTATGATTGAATGAAGAGGGTAAACTCAATAAAAAATATAAAAAAATAATGCATCGGAGTGGTTGCTTTGTGAATTTTGTAAAGGTTACAACCGAATGTTGAAAACTGAAACCAATCAAATATGTCACACTATACATATGAATGAGCCTGACACATAGGACAGAGGGAGTTTTTGTTAAAAACCCAAACATCAAGTTTTGTTAAAAACATCAAAATGTGATCTCATTTCAAAAATTTTTTGAAAAACTTTTATCTTTTACTACTTTTTGGGGTTGAGTGGGGGTGGGGAACAAAGGTGGAATGAGGAAAATGAAGGAGGCATGGGAGTTAGTTTGTGCCAGAATGAGAGAGACTTGAGAGCCATGACACGTCTGGGTTTTTCACTAAGAATGAGATGAGAAAGAAACGCCAAATATTTATATGAGAATTTGGAAAAAATCTCATTTTTATTTTTATGGATTGCATTTTAACAATGCAAATGGCGGTAAAATGTAAAATGAACATAGCTTGCATTTTTCCAATTACATAACCTCACGAAATGCCAATTATCACATTTCACAATGAAA
>VIGQ01001426.1:52500-55000 GCA_009663005.1 Actinidia chinensis | reverse complement strand
TCTCACTGCACTTGACACACCGATTTATTTGCCACCCACACATTGGTAAATTATGTATTAGAGCTTGAAAAAATTAACTGTTTTATTGTCCCCCGTCACTTTGCTTCATAAGCCACTGTACTGCTTTCTCAATATCCATCATTATTAGCAAACCTTGAAACATTTCAGTGCTCTGCAGCAGTCTGCTAAGCGTCCCAACAATTATTATTGGGGCAAATTTCAAAAGTCGCACACCTCGATCATACAATAAACTTGATATGCAAACATAATTATTGAAATTTTTCTTCACAATTCTTTTAAAACTGTGTGAAAATCAACATCTTCGCCATAACCAAGTGGCTTACTCTCCAACCACAATCGGATATGGAATAATTTTGATGTTAATGTCCACTCTACCAACAGGCGCGTCATCACATTTGTACACATCTTCAATGTCGGCAATGTCCACCACCACGAATGCCACATTGTGCCATGATTAATCAAGAACCGAGCGCAAGCTCTGATACCAACTGATGCAGCGCAAAAGCGTGAATAAATAAGAAAAAAAAGTAAAGGATAGAAGACCTCAAATGATACCAACTGATGCAGCGCGGAAGCATGAATAAATAAGAAAATAACAAAAATGATAGAAGTTCGAATCCCGTGTGATTCTACGAATGTTCGGAAACGAATCCCTCTCTAAACCCATTGAGTCACACAAATACCGGGAAAAAGGCATCACACATTTTTTTTTGGATTCCCGAAGAAATACCAAAGAATTTGAAACAAAAAAAAAAAAAGAGAACACCCTTTTTAATCACTCAATTTTTTATTATCAAAAAACTCCTTACAAATACAGTTACATCTCTATTTATAATAGACTGTACTATTTGATACCTTTAAAATTTAATCTGATCACTACTAAAATCTAAAACAGACTCCCTACATAATAAAACTTTCCTAATTAATAAATTCTAATTAACTTAAAATAAAAAGATAACTAATTATAAAATTATAAAATACAAGAATTTTGAATAATAACGTGAACATTTTCGTTCTGCATCATTCTTGAGAAAAATAAAAGCAAGAGCACTGTTTTAATAATCGCCAATTGGCCATTACCTCTTTCTGGAGATTAATAAACTGCTTTTATAGTGAAATCGCAAAGACGTGTGATAGATTGCAGTGCTATTATCGGGCAATCGGAGAGAGGAAACTTTGATCTGAGATATCGGCATAATTGGCGGAAATTTACCGCGTGGAGGTCCATGGTCGCGATATGGAGACCGGTTGGAGAGGGAGATGATCGCGTTCATCTCTGTCGGAGAGGTCGGCGACAAACTACCAAGCAACATGTGTTGACGACCTGGGATGCTGGGAGAGAACAAGAGCGATGTAAGATAGCTTGCATGCTGGTGGCGATCACAAGAGACATTGGCGACATGACCTTCTCTAATTTTGGCAACATGGCCATCTCATGGATACTGTGGGGACATGGCTACCTCGGGTTAGGTCACTCTTCTTCTGGAGTTAATTTGAGTAGGTAAGATTCATCCCTCATCAATTGCCCCTACTTGTGATGCCGAGGAGACCAACTTGGGATCATCAAATAAAAAACAGATGGAATAATGATAGGCAAGGTAAGCATGTAATGATTACTTGTTCTGCATGAGTGGCACGTGTCTATCCTTGATGAGAGGTGCGTCCCTTCATCTGCAGAAGACTAAAACGTCCTCGGTAGGTGAAACGTCACTTCGCTCTGTCTGTTGAAGCGATTAGATCCTGACCCTTCACCCTTCTTATAAATCGGTGGTTCTTTCGCATTATTCCACCTGCTACTTTTGAATTTGAAATTTACTCAACTTGCTTCGACATAACCTCCAGTCACCTCGTCCTTTCCTGCTCTTACACCCTCTAGTAGCCTAGTAAGTATCCGCAACCCACTTTCGTACTATTGAGATTTTGTTTATGTCCAGCGAGGTTACAGTAGAGGATTTGGAGAACTCACTCCCTTCTTGGATTTATGATCACCTCGGGGACCACTCCTTCATGAAACCGAGGTTAAGGACTATCATGCATCACCTAGGGAAGACCCTGCTAAACCTATAGGGGACCCCCATAGTTGAGGACGCAAGACCCTCGCTTGAGAAAGAGACCAACATAATGACCCAAGATGAGCTACTACATCAAGCTTACATGAGGCTTGGCGAGAGCGAGGACCATCTCTCGGATCGCTCGGGCGAGGTGGCCTTCTACGAGGCTGCCTTTCATGCGGGTCTGCGTTTACCAATTCAACCCCACACTTAGGAGGATACTGGCCTTTTATAACGTTTGTCCTGCCCAGCAGCTTCCCAATAAAGGCGGAGTATGGTATGTGCATTACTGCTATGGGATTATAACAAGTACGCCTCCCTCTAAACGAGTTTCGAAAAAACTTGTTCAGCCTATTTAAAAACCCAGGTCAGACTCGAGCTGGCTGTACTTCAAAAGCGTGCATCCCGGAGAATGCCCAGCATTCTTT
>VIGQ01001426.1:7500-25000 GCA_009663005.1 Actinidia chinensis | reverse complement strand
GAATCGATGTGAGAACACATGAACAAAATGTTTAGAAGAGTAAACACTTGAGAGACTCAAAATGACATTAAAGATTATTTAGGGAAAACGAGCTTCGGGTATTGAGAATGGGCACAGCATCAGGCTCAAAATTGGGCGTGGTTGTTGACAACAATAGACCTTGCAGTCAGTCAAAGAGCATCAGGTACATGGAATAGATGTTAGAGTTGCCATCAAGTGTGTAGAATTGCTTTTAGCTTATGAATTCGAAAACCTAACAAGAAAAATGAAAAAAAAGGATAGCATATTGTATGAATAAAACTGGGTATCACACATTCGTAACAAAATCAACACAAAAGCGGAGTTTTAGATCGTTTATTGTTGCTTTGATTTAAAAATACTTGGTAGCTGAATTTGTCTTTCCTTAGATAGATTAACCTACACTTCTCGTGCAAAAAGCTGTCTCCCAAATCCTTCAGGTCATGCCTAAATTGAAAGCCAAACTCCTTGCCAAGACTACACCAAGCTCAAATGCCCCACTGCTTGGTTAATTGCAGAACAGAAACATACAAGCTTGTTAACAGCAACAAAACACCCTCTGAATAATAGATTGATTCTAACCAATAAGGTGACTTCATAGAGGCACTGAAAGACTTAACAGGAAGCACAAATTAAGAACCATCAGCATGGTAAACTAATCCTGAAATCCATAATAAGTTTGACTGGTCTTATTACCACAACAATTACCCCACAACATATAATATTGTTAATGTTTCATTTATTGCTTCCATTATGTTCTGCTCAAAAAAAACAATGGAAGAGGATCCTTTTGTTAACCCCTTTTGCAGAGGTTAAATCTGCAAGGTTGCCCATATTGCTTGGACTCTCGTTGCCAAAAAAGTTTGCTGACAGCACATTAAGATTAACAGTTCCGAACTTGTGACAAGCAACCATATAGTACATGTTTCAGTTATTTGCTTTCATTATATTATGCACAACCTACTATGGAAGATGGATCCTTGTGTTAAACACCTTTTGTGGAGGGTAAATCTGCCAGGTTGCCCATATTGCTTGGTCTCGTCTGCCGAAAAGTTTTCTGACAGCACAACAGATTTAACAGTTCCGAACTGGTGCACAGGCAACCATAATCGTAATTGTTTCATTTATTGGCGTCATTATTTCTGCTTTCCAACATAACTAGTGGAAGTGGATCACGTTTGTAACCTTTTTGCGGAGGGTAATCTTCAGGTGCCCATATTGCTTGGACCTGCCTCGTCGGCCGAAAAGTTTTCTGACAGCAAAAGATTAACAGTTCGAACTTGTGCACAGCATGTTGGAAAAACAATCCCAGAGGGAATTTGATGTTCTTGCCACACGGTTCCTTCATTTTTCTTTCCCTACCCAACCTGTACGAGTATTTAAACAACACTTTCGTTCTACAAAAGACCAACAAGAAATTCGTCAGTTGATAACACATTAAAAGTGATAATTGCAAAACATTAAGATTGTGTCATACTGAACATCTTTTCCATTTCTCTCTTGTATCTTTTTATTTTGAAGTTATTTTGACCAAAAAGAATCATCACGCAATTCTGCACATACGAACTGCAGAATTAGATTTGGTTTCTGCTAACAAAACGCGGCTGTGAACACGACAAGGGCAAATAATAACATAGAAAGACATACATTATGTAAGAATTTATTACTCAAAAAACCCCAACTGGATTTCATAAAGCCAATTCAACATATACATGCCCTTTCTTTTTCCCCTAATTACTGAGTAATCACAATTTTTTGCATGACTTGTTTTTAAGAAATCATGCTATAACCTAGGCCTATAACTCAACATCCACCGTAAATTACTACATTCTCTACGTGTGTAAAGATTCAAACAATGACAAAATTTGAACTAATATAATAATACTGGTAATGGATATAATACTTGCACTAGTTCACCTGACAACTAATACCCCACGTTCATAACGACCCCGGCAGCAAATATCCTGCCTAACTTTGCAAATCAAAGAAAATATAACAGACTCCTTAGGTTTTAACAGCAATCATCAAGGTTATTAAAGAAATCCGATCTAAAAGTAATATAAAACTAAATCTAAAATTGTATTATTTGACACACCTCTCCCCCCCAAAACAAATCAAGGGGGAAAAGTGATGAGGCATGGCTAACACGAGATCCATGAAATGCGGAATCCAATGCAAGTTCCCATCTGGCCCACTTCACAAGATCAACGTGCCAAGAATTTCAAAATGCATTAAGTGGGCTGATTCAAGGGATTTGGGCTCAAACAACAAGTGGAGGCCCATGATGGTGATGAAAATATCCAGCCCATAATAGCATGATTCAAGTCCAAGAAAGTCAATAGAACAAATGGGAGCTTACTTTCTCTTAAATTGAGATTCGTTGTTGCACAACTTTGGTGAAATTATGGAGGCTAAATTTGTCATGCCTTGTCTTTATTAAATTGTAATTTGTCTTATGGCGAATTTTTTAAGCTGAAATTAAGGGATACAATCGTTAGGTTGACTTTCCTTAAATGAAGGCCCACGTTTCTTCTTAGTGTTACAAGAATTTTCTAAGGCTGATCTTTGTGGCCTTAGTAGTTATAAATTTGTGCTCCTTTTCCTTTGAAGAGGGGAGAGTTGTTATTGAGTGAGCGATTTTTCTCTTATGTTCTTTGAGAACTAATGTTAACTTAATCAGATTTCTCTGTTGGCGTTCCATTCTTTGACTTTATCATCGAGTATTCACCCTTGATGTGGCGTCCTCCTTCTAGACCAAGTTCACATCTCTTTATAGGTGTTGGGCTGCCTCCGCGGTCTCAGCTAAACTAAACATAGAACGGTCTTAGGCACCAATACTTGCTACGGGGGTTCCGTTACAACGACGGGGTTTCGTATCATTTGGTATCCAGAGCTTAGGCCTCTAACATCAGTTTAAATCTATCTTGCTCTTCTTAATTTCGTTTGATCAATCCTAGTAACATTTGATCAGTCAAAAAGAAAAAGAAAAAAAAGCGAAGCAAAAAAAAGAAAAAAAAAGTTATCTGATTCCATGCATTAATATTTCGAGAAAAAAAAAATTCTGATAGTAGGAACTCGTCTTTGGATATTTTTTGTTCCTAATACTTTGTTATTCTTCCTCTTTTGATTCGTTTTCGTGGTGCAACCAATAATCTCTCTTCGGGTAATGCGGAACGTGAACTAAGAAAATTCTGATTATTTTTGTGACTTAGTTTGATATAGAAACTTTTGAGAAATAACCCGTGAAAAGAGGTAAAGAGTGGGTAAGTACTATTGAGGGTTTTAAACCAAATTACTCGTGTGAAACACGAGCGTTGATTGAAGTTCATTATCGAGTGAAAACACGTAGGAGTTTTTGTGAGGTCCTTTTTTTGTTGTTGTTTTGTTTTCTTCTAATCTTTATTTTGTAGAAAACATGTCTGCAACAGAGATAAAAGCAACTACCTGATGATTCTTCCAGTCCAGCGATCTAAGCTTTGGAGAGGGCATAGTGGGGGAATAAGACAGATGATGAGTAGGGGAATTGGAACAATTTGCATGAACGCTTAGATCAATTGGAGAACTCACGCGCGGAGCAACCACAACCGGTTCCATCCCCAGCCCGTTTAGGAGAGAGGGATCCCTTCCAGTTTAGAGAAGAAAGTTCGTAATTTACTATGGATGCGAGTATGGCGAGGGGGAGGAGGATTCCGTGGGTAGTCGTAGGAGGGGAAGGACAGATAGGAGAGATACGAAACCAAAGGGGATGATAAACTTAGTTTGTATGAAAGAGAAGGTTTTTCCGTCGTTTCAAGAAAATCTGATCCTGAAGCCTACCTTGAATGGAAAGAAGATGAACTCGTTTTCGGTTTTATTGTCACCACTACTCCGAAGACACAACAGGTAAAAATAGCGCCTGTGATTGACATTTTACTGACTATGCGTGATTTGGTGGGATCAATTTTATTTTATTGGCAGGAGACGAGTGGAGAACGTCCAATGCGACGTGGGAAGACCAATGAAAGTCCGTTGCAAAGCGCTTTGTTCCCAGTCCATTTTCTACAGAGGCTTGTATCAAAAATTGCAAGGCTCACGCAAGGCAAATCGAAGTGTGGAAGACCTATTACAAGAGCTGGAGATTGTCATGATTATGGCAAATGTGAAGAAGACCGAGAAGCAACCATGGCTCCGTTTTCTTAATGGCCTTTAAAATCGAGTTGCTAATGTGGTTGAGGTTTGCAAACCCATTATGTGGAGATAGAAAGAATGGGTGCAAAAGGCTTGTTCAAAATTGGCACAAACTCATAGAGGAGTGCAATACAACGACCTTCATCAAGCTTGCAATCCAATTCTTGAAGATCGAATTATCCAAAGAAAGAAGAGAAGGCCCAAACGTCCCTCCATATCCAAACCAAAGCTGAGCCTTCCAAAGCAAGAAAGTATGGTAAAAAAACGAAACTCCTAAATCCTCACTAATCGTGATATAAAAAATGCTTAAAATGTCAAGGCAGGGGACACATCGCAAGTCAATGCCCTAATAGCGGGTACTGGTGATGAGGGATAATTGAGAAATGAGACCGATGACCGACGAATGATCTGAAATCCATGTCTCCTGAGAGGATGCCCTATGAGGGAGAATATTTTAGCTCCTGATTGCACTTGACGTTAAGTGTCAAGGAGATCGTGAGCTTTGCAAATGAGAACGAAGATTGAGTTCAACGAGAGAACATCTTTTTACATATATGCCTAATGTCAAAGGACAAGCGTTATGTTTAGCGTAATTATTGATGGTGGTATTTGTTACACATTGGCAAAGCACAACCCATGGTTGATAAATTTAGTGATTTCCAACGATATTGCCATCCTAAAAAGCCTTATAAATTGCAATGGTTCGAATAATAGTGGTGATTTGAGGGTGCGACTAAACGGTGTTGGTGGCGTTTTTCCGAATCGGTAAATATGAAGAGAAGTCTGTGTGATGTAGTACGATGCAAGCCCTTGGGCATGTGTTGTTAGGAAGACCATGGCACTTCGATAGGCGGGTGAAGCAGATGGGTTCCACGGAATAAAGATTCATTTGTACTTAATCAACTACAACGACCCTAACCCCTTGTACCTTTATCAACCTAACAATTCATTGAAATCAGTGAGTTACAAAAGAGAGTGAACAAAGAAGAGTGAAAAGGAGGATAGGCGCGAGGAAAAAGAGAGAAAAGTCAATTAATATATCCTGCCAATTGAGGTAAAAACAGAGAGAAACAAAAGAATTTTAATGGCAAAAGCCAAAGAAATCAAGAGAGCAATGTTTTTCAAATCCAGCCGATGAATTGTACTCTTGTACAAGGAGGCCATTTTATTAACACTAACGGACGTGACTCTGTGTATACCTAGTTCTTGTTCTCTGTTGCCACGGAATTTAGGATTCTTTCCCGATGAATTCCGCATGGGTTTTTTTCACCTCCCATTTCGAGGAATCGAGCATCAGATTTGATTTTGTACCCCCCCGCGCTTCCCTCCAAAACAGACCAGCTATAGGAGCAACCCGCCGACCGATAACAAAGAGCTTCAAAGGCCAGGTGAGTGATTGTTTTTAGAAAAGGGGTAATGTTAGGGCAAAGCATGAGTCCCTGTGTCAGTTCCAGTTTTGTTAGTTCCTAAAGAAGGATGGGAACATGGGAATGTTGCGTTGCTTTTGCCGGCAATAAAACAATATAAGGTAAAGTATCGTCATCCTATTCCCTCGTTTTAGATGATATTTAGATGAAATTGTCTGGTTCTTTTTCCTTTGTGTATTTTTTCTAAATGACCCTTGAAAAGTGGATTATCATCAAATCCGAATGAAAGAAGGCCGATGAGTGAAAAAACTGCATTCAAGACTAATATGGATTTTGTCCGAGTGGTTTAGTAATGCCTTTGGTCTAACTAATGCTCCCTAGTACTTTCATGGTTTTTAAATAATATTTTTGCGTGCATTTTCGAAATCTGTTGTTGTATATTTTGATGATATCCTCATATATAAGCACAAACTAGATGAATCATGTACAACATTTAAAATCTGTTTTTAGATGTGGTTAGCCAGAAAAGTTATTTTTCTAATCTGAAGAGTGTACCTTTTTTGTACAGATATCCTTGTGGTTTTTCTAGGCTTTGTTGTGATGCACATGCCTACATGTATGCGGAGAGATACGTGGGCCAGCCAGAATGGCCGAGTCCCACACCGTAGGTAATGTGAGGAGTTTTTCATGGACTTGCCTAGCCTTCGACCTACGGTTTTGTTAAAGATTTTCAAGCACATTAGTCGCACCACTTACGGAATTCATCACGAAAGATGTGGTTTTAATTGGGGAGACGAACAAGAAAAGCAATTTCAATTTGGTCAAGCAAAGGCTGACCAACGCTCCTTTATCTCTTTGCCCAATGTT
Source organism: Actinidia chinensis (assembly GCA_009663005.1). Taxonomy (NCBI): domain Eukaryota; kingdom Viridiplantae; phylum Streptophyta; class Magnoliopsida; order Ericales; family Actinidiaceae; genus Actinidia; species Actinidia chinensis. The sequence continues at coordinate 18,581 of VIGQ01001426.1, read as the reverse complement.
TTTTTGCTAAAATGTTTGAAATGACTGTGATGCCTTCAGGTATGTATAGCACAAGTTTTATGCAAACAGAGGACGACCAATAGCTCCTTCAAGTGAGAAACTAAGGTGGGGCCGCCTTTAAACTAACCCACTTATGATAAGGAATGTATGCATTGGTTTAGAGCGTTGGAGACCATGGGCGCACTACTATGGCAATAGAGAATTCCGTTGTATCCCTACAGATCATGAGTCCTTGAAACATTTAAGGGCCAGCATAAAACTGAACAAAAGACATGCCCGATGGATGGAGTTCATCGAGACATTGTCCGTACGTTATCCGATACAAGCCAAGGTAAGGAAAACGTCGTTTGCGATGCACTTTCTCGCAGTACGTTTTGCTCTTTCAACTCTTGATGCTAATTACTTGTTTTTGAGCAATTCAATGAATTATTGCACCAGACCATGATTTTGTGAAGAATATATTTGAGCGAGAAACTCCCAAATGGAAGGTATTTTAAGGCATGATGTAGTCTTGTTTTCGTTGAGAACAAATTATGCGTTCCTAATTGCTCTGTGAGAGAATTGCTGGTTAGAGAATCCATGGTGTTAGGCTTGATGGAACCCATTTTTGGAATTTTGCCAAAACTTTTAGCTATTTTGGCAAGAACTTTTTTAATTGGCCACATCTGAAACGAGCACTTGATATGATTTTGTGGACGGTGTTCACCTGTAAGCAAGCTAAGTCTCGAGTTGCAGCACCACGGTCTTGTTATACTCCTCTTCCTATTCCTAGTGAGCCATGGATTTGATATTTTCCAATGGATTTTTGTGTTGGTTACTGGTCTAAACGTGGTGACAGATTCGTTTTTGTTGTTGTGGACATATTTTAAAAATGGCACATTTTTATTCCGTGTCACCAAAACTGATGATGCTTCACATGTTGCAGAGCTGTTTCTTTAAAGAAATTGTGCGTTTTACTGGTTTAACCTAGAACAATTGTTTTTCTTTCTGATAGAGATGCTAAATTTTTGAGTTATTGCTGGAAGACCACTTATATGGGGCAAATTAGGAACCACTTGTTGTTTTTCAACTACTTGTCATCCTCAAACCGATGGTCAAACAGAAGTAGTTATCGGACTCTATCTACCTTTGTTGCGGGGCAATTATAAGAAAAATATTTAAAACATGGGAAAGATTTGTTTTTGCCCGCATGTTGAATTTGCTTTCTAATCCGTTCTGTCATGTCTGCTACTAAATGGTTCAACCCATTGTTGAGATGGTTTATGTTTTTATCCTTTAACTCTACTCCTTGGATTTTTTATCTCCATTAACCTTTGACTGAGCATGTGATTTGGATGGAAAAAGAAGGCTGACTTGTAAAGCGATTCATGAAAGCCACACTCCCCAACATTGAAAGAAGAACTGACAATATGCGAAACAAGCCAATAAGGGCGAAACAGGTAGTTTTTGAACCTGGAGATTGGGTTTGGTTTACACATGCGTAAGGAGCGGTTCCCTCCAACTCACCGAAATCCAAGTTACTACCCAGAGGGGACGGACCTTCAATCCTTGGAACGAATAAACCCGACAATGCATACACTGACTTTACCACCCGGTGAATATAATGTAGTGCTACCTTCATATTTCTAATTTGAGGAGTCCTTTTTGCTGTATGGTGATGAACTTGATTTGAGGAACAAAGCCTTTTCAAGAAGAGGAGAATGATGAGGACAATGCTAACACAGATCAGAATGCAGGATCCAATTCAAGTTCCCATTGGCCCAATTACAAAGAGCAGGTGCCAAGAAAATTTCAAAATGCATTAAGTGGCTGATTCAGGGATTTTGGGCTCAAACAAGCAGTGGAGGCCCATGATGGTGAATGACAAAAATATCCAAGCCCATAATCAGCATGATTCAGTCCAAGAAAGTTCAATAGACAAATGGGGAAGCTGACTTCCTTAAATTGAGGATTCCTTGTTGCCACAACTTTGGCTGAAATTATGGAGCCTAATTGTAATGGCTTGTCTTATTAATTGTAAGTTTGTCTTATGGGCAAGAATTTCTTTAGGCTGAAATTAGGGATAAAGTTAGGTTTTTTGACTTCCTTAAATAAGGCCAAAGTTTGTATTCCTTAGTTTAAGAATTGTCCTAAGGCCTTTATCTTTGTGTCCTTAGTATTATAAAATTGGTGCTCCTTTCCTTTTGAAAGAGGGGAGTTGTATTGAGTGAGAGTATTTCTCTAGTTTCTTTTGAGACTAATTTGAAACTTATTCAGATTTTTCCCTCTGTGGCGTTCATCCTGAACTTTATCATCGAGTATTTCACCCTTGATTGTGCGTTTCCTCCGTTATAACCAAGGTTTCCCACTCTCTTTATAGGTGTTGGGATATCGCGTGGTCTCCATCTAAACCTAACCAGACGGTCCTTGGGACAACAATCTTGATACGGGGTTTCTTACAAACGACACGGAGGTTTCGTATCAAAAAAGAGAATTAAAGAGCCATTCATTCTGCAAAACTATATTTCATCATCAACACAACATAAGCAGAATGAGGGGTTCCCAACCAGTTTGTCCATCACAAACAAGGCAATCCAACCACATGTTGCAGGAGCAATTGACAACTAAGATTAATTCAACTTACCAATTAGTTTTTTTTTGAACATTTTCAGAGATCGAACTTAAAAGTAATTGGTAAGGCAAATGGGAGGAGGGTAGACAAAAAGGTAACTCTTAACCTTAAGACCAACTGTAAGTGCAGTCCCTGCGGATACTTGAATTGAAATTTGATATGAAATAAAGAAACGCTATCCTAAGAAAGGAAAAATCCAACGTGGATTTAGTAGTTGAACAACTTGCAACTTGACCAATTTAACACAATCCAAGTGTCTAGTTATAACATAGCGCATTTACATCCATGGTACTGGGAAATAATATTAATGTTAATTAAGATATGTATACCTTTCCGTCTTTCTTGTTTTGGCTTCTCTCCCAATGAATAAAGGATGATGAGATAGGAATCTCATCCACATAATTATTGATGGCCCATGCCCTTGATTACTTAGTTGCGTGCTACCAGCCAATTGTAAACAGAAATTTGATATTTCCATTTTTTTTTTTTTTGCCTAATCTAGTATTCTTTCTGTTTTTTTTTTGTTTGGCCTGTTTACAACCAATCTTCCTGATTAATGATCTCAGTGAATTATTTATGAATATTATTTTAATAAAAGGTTTACTCCTTCACCACTTTTAGGATATCCTTACTATCAATCAAGTCGTTTCCCTCCTAGAGTCGTGCTTTGTTTCTGGGTTGATTTACTTTACAAACACGAAGAGATTTGTTGCACTATCTTCATTCTCTTGGCACGTGCAACCGATGAAGGATGTGTTAGCTTCAGTTTATGATTGAAAAGAAGATGATATTGAATTTACAAAGTAAAAACCTGTCGAGTTGCATGATCAACACGAGAACTGTTTGATTCAAGGTAAATGTTGACAGTTGCTTATCTACTACTAGTATCTAATAAGACTTATTATACCATTGTAACAGGTAACTCAAAGTTTTAATCCTTAAAAGAAATCTGGAAAGAAAGCAATTCCTGCTAACGTTGTGGCTTTCCTTCATTTCTGATGAAATGGTCCCCAAAAAGAGTCACTAGAACTCGTTTTTGACTAAGCAAATTGATTACTTGTGAATCCAGATAAACTGATTTTATTGGGCATCTACATTTCCATCGTCTCTCTTCATTCGCTCTGCAACAATAATTACTAAATTGCATTTTGAAAGAAATAAGAGGAGAATTCTTTCGCTGATTGATCAAAATGATTTCCTTCTGAGTATCCTACATTTCCATAGTGTTCATCAATGTATCCTTCGGTGTTTTTGATTGCAACCCCTGCTCCAGAATATAGAATGGATCATGCCCTTGCATGCATATTTTTTTTTTTCTAGGAAATCAGTTGTGGAATATAAGCACAACAAACAAAATAATGTTAGGAAAGCAAACCTGAAGAAAAATAAATGACCTTAAAAGATTGGAGTGGAAAACAGGCCCAACGCTTTCATGTAGGGTCCACCCCCCCCCACCCCACCCCCCACCCCCCACCCCCCCAGCAGCATCCACGCCTCAAAATGTGGGTGTTTGACAACATAACTGGAATCGGTCAAGAGCATCAGGTAACATGAAATAAGATGTATCACAGCACATATTCATAGCAATTTTTGAGTCTACTATCGCTTTGAAGTACTTTGGAGCTGATGTGCCTTTCTTCGAGGCAAAACCTGTTACTATCCTTGTTTGCAAAGTTGTAATCAATCCCTCCGGTCATGGCCTATACTTGAATGCCAACCTCCACCCCTTGTGTCCAAATGCCACTGCTTGGTAGTTTGCAACAGAGCACACTACCCTGTTGGGTGAACACCACAGACCAGGCCAACTCTCTAGACTGGTCCAAAGTCTACTTCATAACTGAAAGACCAACCAGGAAACAAAAATTTAGAACCATCAACATTGTAAAAATACCTGAAATCCATATAATGTTTTTGAGTGGTTCCTACCAACAACCATTACCCCACAAAATTAACAAATATGTTTCATTTATGCTTCCATTATTTCCTGCTCCAACATAACTATTTGAAAAATCGATTATTTTGTTATTTTATTTTTTGGTCCTTGAATGGGAGTGTCGAGGTGGAGGCTTCCGGGGAGAGAAGAATAGTAAAAGAGTTTTGGAATTTTTTTTAAAAAATGGCATATTGTGACAATTTCGATGTTTTGAAGAGGGTATTTTTATCTTAAAAACATGCTTCGCTCTCCTTGGGAGATGGATATACACTTTTACCGCTTATCTGGACGAAAAATAGTTTTTACGTGCACCTTTAATTGATAAATCACATGGCATTATGCGGCTCCATACGTAAACATGAAGGGGGGGTCATCAGGCACATGACTCATAATACATGAGGCCAAAGTAAATTTTACCCAATGTTATCTTATCCACTGTTATTGTAGTACATTTGAATAATTTCGGATATGATTGAGTCATTTAAAAACTCGGTATATCCATGGCTCTTAAATGTGCAATATTTTTAGTTTACTTATTGATGTTGACTAACTCCCATGCTTATTAAATATGATTGCCTTCATTTATTGAAACTTAGTCTTTTCTCAATGTTCTTTAAATGAATGCAACATCCTGAATGAAAAATGGTAAAAAACATCAGATCATTGCTCATAATATGAAAATGTAATTTTCACACTCTCTTTTTTTCTAATTGTCATCCTTCTTTTGTTTTTTATTAAGAAAAGAAATTACCTAAATTGTTTTTTTATATAGTGAAACATTTGAATAAGTGGGTAAATAGGTAAATTCATAATAATAAGGAATAATGAACAAATAAGAAAAATGCCGAAAATCGGCCAATGCTGCGGGGAGCTTCCCAAATGCAAACCAAAACGGCTCAGTACAACCCCAAAAATACTTTTTCCTTTTTTCTCTATGACGATTATTCCCTAAATGGAAAAATAAAATACCATTTTCCCTAAATGAATTTTTCTGTCATCTGCAATTTTGTTTCTGTGCTCTGCCACCATACAACCGCAAGCACCTCCACCCCCATCACCAGCTTTTCAAGACCCATCTCTTCCCTCCGACTCTCCTTCTCCTCCTCTGGTCTCCGCTCGCTTCTCTCCCTCTCTCTGACTGCAATATAAAGTAATGTATTTTAGGACAAGAAATAGGTACTATACTACACATAAGTATGCATGTTGAGGACAGAATAGAAAGAAGTTGCAAAATGTAATCATCCATAATACCCACCTATGTGGGTCCGCCAAAAATCCGCCGAGCTGGTAATCACGAACAGATTTGGGTGATTGTGGAGGGAAAATAGAAGAGAGAGATAGAGAGAGAAGAGGGGGTTGCCAGTGGGACGTTGTTGCGAAGGGGAGGCTGACTGTAGATTGGAGGTGGTTGAGGGCGAATGGAGGTGGCGGTGGAATTGTTCTGTGTAGTGGCGGGTTTTTTGTTTTGGGTGGGCTAGGATTAGGTTAGGTTTTGGGTGGCGAACGAGGTTAAAGATGATATATTGGTTGTACTTGAGTCAAAATTTAAACCAAATTGATTACTGGATTTGCACTTAGAAATTGTTTGGGCATGTTAGAATCTCCCCTCCTAATGGAGATTGACTGACATGTAAAATTACCTCATTACCCTTTTGTTTACTCATTGCAACTTACGTACTACTCTAGTACCCTAAGAGGAGCTTCCCCTTCATCCTGCTCTCCATCAACTTTTTGAATATTTCCTCTCAACATAAATGCCGTTTACTCCCATACCACCAGCCATATTATCGTCGCCGCCTTCTTACCCCATAACCCACCTCTCTCCTTGGTCCTCGCTTTTCGAAGAAGTGCGAGAGAGATCACCATCCTCGCCTCTCCACTTCGTCCTACCCTTGCAATAGCCCCACGGCCCACACACCCTGCAAACCCACCACCACAAACGCCTCCATGTTTTGCCAATGCCCGTCCTGTACCACCATCACCTCACCCTGATCAACTTAACAGCCTAAATTGCTATCTATACACACGCCACACAAAATCAACTCAAAATTGCACTTTCCTATCAACCCATCGAACCCCCAATCCACATCACTGAAGTCCTAAGTTGTAACTCCAAGATCCAACCCCACCACCACCACCACCACCACTTGAAACCTCAAACTCCTCTACCTTCAATGTTAAATTGAAAAAACCTAATGAAATCAGAAGAACACACGAGGAGAGAGATATGAGAAGGGCCAACTGTCCATTGTCAACCACCACATACGTGCGCTTTCACTGCGTCGCCGATTTGTTTAGATGCTTGCGGTGGGGGCGCGAGACTGTGCCGGGTTGGGGTGATCGGGGGGGGGGGGGGGGGTGGTGATCGTGTGGGCGGACGGTGTACGTAGGAGATATGGGTGGTGGTTGTGATGGGTTTGTTGTGGAGTAAGGGGCAGATTGGGTATGGGCCGACGTAGGAGCGGGAGAGGGAGTATAGAGTTTACGTTAGGGTTTTTTTGACGCCTAAAAAAGGGGCGTTGTCCGCCTTTTACACCCTGTTGGCATCCGATTTTGGTTGCCGGAATTTTAGCCTTCTCACATCATTTCTTCTCCCTCTTCTTCCCTTCTCACCGTTTGGAGCAGTATTTTCTCTCCCGGATTTCTTCTCCCAATCGCTTTCCAAATCCAGCCCATACCGGAGGGCAACGGACAAGGGGGTAACCCGTCCCGTGGTCACGCGTTCCCCTTGATTTGGCTGGGTGAATACCATTTGTTGCCCTCGGTCCGTGGAGACCGATAACCAATTGATGAGTCGATGCTCCGTTTGTCTGAGTCGAAGAAGGAATCCGAAAATTTGTCGGCGATTTGGCTCCCAGGTTAACAAGGAATTGGGGAAGAACGAACCCTGAAGTTGAAAGGGTTAATTTTTATTTTGGGCAAATTACACTGATCTCCCCCTTAGATATGGTTTAACACAACGACACCTTGACATTTAAAAAATTATAATTACCTCCCCTAAAGTTTTTTGAAATTTTAATAGATTCCCTCAATTTAACGCAAAAAATATTTTTTAAATTATATCTTAATATTAAAATTTATTTTAATCTGATGTTAATTTATTTATATTTATTTTATTTATTTATTTATTTATTTATATTATCAAAAGTGAACACATTTCTACTAAAAGGACCCTTTTGGGTTTGGGTTTTTACATATTTTGGGTGTGTTTGGAGTTTTTCTTTCTTCAAATACTTTTATGTCCCTATTTTAGTTTGGATAATTTTAAACCCAAAAAATTTAAAAATATAGTTGTAATTATATATAATAGTTAAATGAATGTATTTTTTATTTAATCATCTAATATTAATTACTATCTTATTTTATCTCATTAAAATAAATTATTTAATATTAACAACTTAATTTAATGAAGTGCGGGTAAATTTGGTCTTTTTTACAATTTATCTTATCACATCATAGCCAACATCTAAATCCCTAAATCCCCTGCTTCAAAATATATCCAAACACCAAACTATAAATCACCACTTCTTAAAGGTGGGACCCCCTTATTATAATCCTCCCCTCATTTCAATCCTCCTTTAACCTCCTCATTTTAAATCACCAAAAATCATCTCTTTCGATCTACTGCCAACGGGCCGTTACTGTGGGAACCATCTCCAGTGCAAGAGGCAATCACCGTTTTAAGTCACGATATTGCCCTTTTTCCCTTTTTTTTTTCCCTTCATTTTTTTTTAGCCTTTTCCCCTTTTTTTTTAGGAGAATTTTAAAAAAATGTACTAGTAACTTTCAAAATATACTAATAAAATGCAATTTTTATGTATTTTTTAAATTTATGTTATGCATTTGAGTATTATTTGTTTTGAAGCACTAACTTCTTTGAAATTTCTCATTTTTTTTTATTTAAAAAGTCATGAAAATTGCATAAATCTTTCTTTTGAATTTCTCATTTTTTTTTTGTAAGTATGAAAATGCCACATATTGCGTTAAATCTCAAACCTTTGATAAGTGTATAAAATATATCTGTAACAAAGTATTGCTTATCTTTAACAAAAACCATTTTCAATACTCATTACAAATCCCCATTTATTTTCCTTATTTTTTTTATATTTCATAATATAATTTTTTTTCACTTTCAAAATTTAATTTAAAATATTTTTTTATTTTATTTATTTTTTTTATTTTTGTCCCTTTTTTGAAATTGATGTGACATATTACTTTCTCATTTTATTATTTTATTTCAATTTTAAAGAATATTTTTGAAAACTTAAACCTTTCAGTGTCTTTCCCACGTCCCAACTTGTAAAAAAATTGAATTCTCTAATAAGATATGGAAACTATGCTTTAAATTGAATTAGATATTTTAAATTTATTTTTATTTTTAATAAATTTTATATATTTTTAATCTTGATTTTTTACTTTCTAAGTTTGCCCAATTAAAGTAATTCTTAATGAATTTAAATTGTATTTAGTTTTGGGTAAACTTACTGATTTTTTCTTTTGAAGTTTATGACAGATACATCACTCTCACCTCTCCTATAAAAATTTAAATAACACTCATTCTTCCTTACATTTTTTTTTTAAAATCTCACTTGGTAACTTCCCTATATTTTTAAAAAGAGGTTGGTCAAGTTTTGTCTCCTCCTAATTTTCATTTTGAACCTCTATTTGCTTTTGTTCCAACAAATAAAACCTCACTATAAAAGGGGGGGCCCCCCCCCCCAAAAAGTCCCCTCTTTTTTGCCTCTCGAGACTCATTGTTCGAACAAATATTTCGTGACATGGTCCTCTAACATCGCGACCTCTAAAAGTTCTAAAACTTCGAACGTCTTTTTCCTTTCATTCAAGGCAGTCTGCGCAACTCGATCATATGACAAATCGTTTGTAATCAAAATTAATAAAATAATTTATATATAAAAGTTTTTGTATTAATACTATCAATTTTATTATTTCGTGTTTTTCAAAAAAAAATATATCATATGATTCTAAATATTGACTTTATTTACTCTCACTAACTAACGAAATTTCTAACTCACCCCACTTTTGAGGTTGTGGAGGAAGGAGAATGTCACATCTATTTGGGGCATTCAAAAAAAAAAAAATAGCATAAGTTTCCCTGTGTATTAGACTCTTAAGCTAATTAATCTATCAAGTTTTATACTAAAACTATAAATCCATGAATCATAAATTTATTAGCAAAAATATTTAATTTAATAGGGTGCCATTTTTTGTAGACCCCCATTGACTTTTTTAATTTTAAAAAAAAAAGTAAAAAATCAATTACTTTTACAATGCTAAAACCGCCACCACCCCACCACCATTGCTACCTATAGTTGCCGACACTACCTACAACCATGGCAGCCATCTAAAATAGTGAAATTTTACTTTTTGCTATTTAGAACAACAAACGAAATGTAATTTTTTTTAATTTTTAACTATTTTCCTCCACCATCGCCACCGCCATGCCTAGAACAGTGAAATTCTACGTTTGCCTATTTGGAAATAGTACAATTATTTTTTAAAAAAAATCTATTGAAGACACCGTTATCACCTTAGAATAGTAAACATTCTATCCTATTTGTTTTTGCTTTGAACAGTAAAATTTTACTTTTGAAGACTAGCTTCCACCACTCAAAACAGTAAAATTCTATATTATTGTTTTATGACAATCATTTTTTTGTTTTTAGAATTTTTCACTGGTTTCTTTCTATATACTCAAACAATCGTTTTCACTATTCTTAACTTGAACAGTCCCCAACTATCTGTTTTGGCCCCTACATGGGACATTCTTTTTAACAGAAAATCAATTGAAATTTCCAACTCGTCATCCACCACTCAAGCCAATAATATTGGTATTACACAGCAAACAACAAATCATGGAATCACTATAGGCAACACGGTGCCTAAAGCTCATGCGAAGTAATCACATGCCAAAAAAATGATTTTGTTCTAGATCTGGTGTGGCTGAGTTTTTTGCAGTGATAATATGATCTCCTGTAGGCTCAATTTGTAGGCTTCAAATTTAATCCAATCATTTACCTTTTACGTACACATGCATTGCAATCTAATCAAGTTTTCTTCATGACTAAGAATCTAGAATATGCCAGATTTGGAACACGAGCATTGGAGAGACTAGGTGACAGTAGAGTGAAGCAAATCCCAGAAGGCGCAAGAGTCAATCGTCGGCATAGTGTGGAAGGTAAGGTCGGAAAGACCGGCCGGTAATGTAAATCCCAAACCTTTAGATATTTTCATTTCTACAAGTAATATGATATGCACGAAATATGAACAATAAATGTGAAATTAATATGTTATACGGTTTTTTGGAATTTTTTACAAAAATATAAATTCTTCGAATTAAATTATTTGGGGGTTAAATTGAAAGATTCATAACCTTTGGGATAAAAATTAAAAAGGAGATTTAAGTTGAAGGACATGAAGTGTAATTTTTAAAAATATTCAGCCGAAAGACGCCGAAAGTGGAAAAGGAAAAAAAAAAAAAAGATATTTGTCCGCTCGAAAGAAAAGAAAAAGGGACCG
>VIGQ01000012.1:200000-205000 GCA_009663005.1 Actinidia chinensis | reverse complement strand
TGAACAAATTAGATTACCTGTAATGGAATAACACAACAGATTAGAAGTAGAACATGAAACTATAAGCTTCAGGATGTAATAATAATACAGAAGCAACCTGATAATTGCTATAAAACGAACGCTCTCAAAGCATATGAATAACCCACAAGAGAGCTCAACACACAAAGGCCACATCTTTCTTTATCCGCATAAGTTTTTCCTTCACCTAGTGCCTTGCTAAAACTTGTCGGACTTCAGATCTCTCCAAGAATATTTCTGTAGCCAATCCAGCCAGTCCATTCAAAGCCTAATCTACCTAATCTGATAGCTTCTGACTCATCCACTGAATAACATTAACTCGTACAAATTTCACTATCCCTAGCCAACAACTCTTGTGGCCAGTCCCCATATGTGACCCTGCCCCGGTTTTTCAATTGGACCCCACTATTATTAGACAGTGAAAATGTCTCCCTGTTCATCGTTCCTTTGGGCAGTACTGATTTACAAAATAACCCCACACGTGATCCGAAAAATAAGCAAAAGAAAACCTAGCACCAATTTCGCAGGTAGTGCCATGTTTTAAGCAACCAAATACTTCAAACGAAAGCTGGATTGGCCCAAGACTAATTGTAGCCATAAATGGAAGACCATTAAATGAAAGATGCAAGAGACTTCCTCTAGGACATTAAGGAAAGAAATTGGTGTTTAAACGGATCCCGAAATCCTCCTAAGACAAAACAACACTTGCGATATAGACGTTTAGCTGACTGTAAACCTAAATTCTGCAACTTAATGATCATTGATACAAGCAAATATAAACTGAAAGAAAGTATTATTTGGCAACAACAGACGCTGAAATTGCACCCTCCAAAAAATGACTAAGAAGAAAACAACCACATTGCAGTATCGAAAAACTTATTAGAGGTAACTTTTAAAATTAAAAAATTAACTGCCTTCAATAAAGGATTGGTTATATGTAACAGTCGTTTCGCCAACAGCATCAATACTCTAATTCCATTTGTAGCAATCTTCAATTATATGCCCATGTAACAAAACTTCAACTAGTCTGCATCTTGTTGAGGCTTGAGCCTTATCGAATTGTTGATCATCATGATATTGCTCCGTATCAACATGCGATTTAAGCAGGCAGGTCTATGAAATATGGTTACAAGTCCATGGAGTGAAAATTTGATTTGCAGTAAAGTATTCCATTGCAAAACACCAAAAACTGAAATGCATTATGATTTTGGCAAAACAACTAGTCCAAACATGTTGGTGTATGTTTCTAATTTCATAGACAACTATGGTGTGTTTCAGTTTTGAAAAGGAAGAGAGATTGGATAGCCAAGGAGATTCAATAAAGGTAAAATAGTAGAGGAGCCTTAGCAGCTATGACTGAATTTGACTACCCCAAAACTATAAGACATCTACTGCAAGAAGACATCAACAATAAGATCATTTAACTATTTTTTCCCACCTGAACGGTAAAGACAGCATGCTGACGCGGGTTAAAAAGTAGTGAAAAGAAGGCACAACCTCTGAGACCAAAACTTAGCCCATACTTGCCTATGAACCATTATTTGGACAAAATGGCTTCAGTTTGCAAAGAAAAACATTTCTCCACAACCGACTCAATACCTTGTGCTTTTATACAGGATATGCTAAGTATATTGTATGAATACGCACTGGGGTTAAATTAGAATAGCCAAAAATTCTCAAAGGACACATTTTTCAACCTTTTGAGTCCAGAATTAAGATCAGACAGATAATTTAGTCATGGATCAAGAAGCAAATAAGCTACAAGTGTTGAATCTACCTGAAACAATGGCCTATCAAAAAAGAAAATACAACAGGCAACCTTTTCATAGTATGGATTCTTGTTCATCGTGTATGATCATCACATAAACATGCTACAAAATTGTTTTCTTATGAAAAACATCAAAAGCTAGTACCCAACATGAAGGGGAGTTGTTTTGACGAACCAGAAAACTTCTGGAAAGACAATCAATTCAATCAACTTCATCATGATCAAACTTTCACTGACAATTGAAATACCGCTCATGATCATTTATTGATAATATGTAAATGCTCGCTCTTTTATTTCTGGTTTTTACATACATTCTCTGTTAACTTTGATACCATCACAACCTTGAAATGTATAAATTTGTATCCAAGTTTTGAATGGAAATACGTCCTCCTAATAAGTGGTATTCCAAACGAATGAACTCCAAAATCCCAAAGGGTCAAGAGGGGAGGGAAGCTTTACCATGATATGAACAACAAAAGATACTAAATTTCCTCCCTCTTGATCTGTGGTATAGTCCTTAAGTAACTTGATTCAGACTCTCAAGTTCAATTGAATAGCTCAAGGAAAAAAATTCACTCCTTTATCATTCATGATTAGTAAAACTCTGCACAGTCCGCCACTGATAGCATCCAAGCATTCCCTTCTTCAGTATCTTTAAAAGTACGAGGAGCACTAAATCGCTCCCTATCATACCAACCCACCCTTCTATCTCTGCATTCACTCAATGCTTCCTCTCAAAGGCACTTAATTCATGCGTTTTATTGCTATTTATCATCTAATTTCTCCCACAACTTTATACATTTGCGTATATTATTGTTCTACTTAAACGTTATTTGGCCCAAATGTGTTAATTGTTTTGTAGCTCCAGTGGATCATAAAGAGGTCGGAAGGAGACCAAGAATTGAGCCAAGAGCGATTGGGATTGGTTTCAACCAAGTTTAAGAATTTTCCAGTCTACCGGTTGAACTCTACTGTAGAAGAGGATCTAAAGCAAAGATTTGGAACAATGTTCACCCGGTTGAGCTTTGTATTCAACATCAACCCGGTCGAAGAAAGCAGAGCATAATAGATTGTCATTTTCAACCTTTGAATGCAAGCATAAGCCTCAAATGAAATTTCTCAACGATCGAGACCAATACTCAACCGATTGAAGCTAGGATTGAAGGAGGAAAAAGCACAACCTTCGACAGTTGAACTTTCTCAACCAATCGAGCTGAAGAAACCCAATGATGAAAAAGGATTGGAACGGTTGTGATTATGTTCCGATCGTTTGAAGAAAGATGTGAACCACCAAGTGACCATATAAGACTGTTTTTGTCAAAAATATTTTGGTCTTTTCACTCCTACATCTTTGCCAAGGTCTATATATATAGTGGATCTCAGCATGAAGGGGGATTGGAACACAAGTTTAGAGACTTTTGAGATTCTTGTTCTTGAAGCCTTCTCTTCCTTTTATTCTACATAACTTTTCCATTTCCATTGTTCCTAATCATATTGTTTCTAACTTGAAGGAAGTTATAGAGAGGTTGAAGACCTAGTTTGAATTTAATATTGTAACTTTGAATTCCTAGGTGGCTACATTAAGGGTTGTACGTTACAATATTATTCAAGTATTGATATTGATTAATGCAATTGAAATTTTCTATTCCAATCCTGTGTTTTGTCTATTTAGGTAAGGCATGTTTTTCATACTTGTTGAGCTCTCTATAACTTGAAGGCTAAACCCTTGGGCTTCGTCCAGGACTATGTCCTTTTCTAACTCTTAGAATGGACTAGTTCTGCCTTCCCTTTAATAGGTTTCAATTCTTGTTTTAAGTTGATTAATGTATTTTTAAAATCAAAATTCAGAATTTACCATCTTTAATTATTGTTAAAAGACTACTTGTAGTAATAATATATTTAGCTCTCTGCACTCTAGGTGTTTGAACATTGACAAACCCATTAATATCCCGTAAACACATCTTTTAGAATATAAACATAATTTTACTGTAAATCTGTTCAATATATCATTGTGCCTTAAATTTTGTTGAGTACATTGAGATGGAGAAGAAGTTGGAACTTCTAAGATAGAAAAAGACTAGTACTTGGACCATTTCATTTTATGTTTATAATTTACGTCTCATTTACATAATTTTTTCAAAAATCCCAAAAACATCACAATCATCATTTTTCATTTTTTCAATTTGCAACATTTTCAATCCTATAATTCCTAGCCTCCATGTGGATTGACATCGGGCGAGTATTGTGTGTGGCATTGATCGATTTCACACTTAAGAGTTGCCTCTAATAATTGAATAGCATCGGAACAGAGCAAGCCACCACCATACGTTGACTGGATGTTTAGGCACAAGACCCATCAATTTATCCTCTGGCCATCAAGGTTAATCGAAGAATTCCACTGTGACGGCATGCCAGATTACTCTGTACCTGTGTCTTCCAATGCTGCAATTAAAACGTTTATATCATAGTTCCCGGTAAGTGCATTGAATGAGCCTTGAAGACTACAGAAAGTGGTGTCAGTTCCCTTGTTTTGGAATCATCAAGAATAAGTTTTTCAGCACTGGCATTCAGATGTGCCCGAGTGAAGCACCACTTCCCGTGAATCATAATGCAATTTCGTTGTAAACCCACCCAATTATATACTCTTTTTGTGATCTTTGGCAATTGCTAGTAAGCTTAAAAGGCTCAATAGCCTGTTTAATCCCTGGCATTTGTGTTCAGTATAAGTAGGAGTGTAAAAAAAATCGAGAATACCGTACCAACCAAAATTAAGTCCGATTGATTTTGAGAATCTGATTCAAATCTGTTTGCCTTTCGGTTATTTTTAAAAACCTAATTTTTTTTTGTGAGTCCGGTTTTATTAAATCTCAAACTCTTTAAAAACGAATCAATCGAAATTATATAGTCCCACACATTTTTATATATCGTCACCTTACATTTGCAATCGCAAATTTTTGATTGTTAAGAGGCCCAAATCATAGCAATAGAGCCAATTATTTTTATTTTTTTAAATATTCAGTTGATCTGTTACATTTCGGGTTTTAAAATATTATGATTAAGCCAATTTTTTTCTGGATACCCGAATAATTGCCAAAACAATAAATAAATAAACGAAAAACTGAACCGTTCGATTTCTCTATCAAAATATAAGTGTCGATTTCACAATTTTACAAATCGAAATTTTCAGTTAGGACTCAGTTTTTTGAAAAACGAA
>VIGQ01000012.1:187500-190000 GCA_009663005.1 Actinidia chinensis | reverse complement strand
GATGGTATTTAGTGATTAGACTTCAATATAATAAAAAATTAGTTCAGGGTCAAAGTAGAAAATTAATTTGTTGAGAGCCAAATAAAATTAATCATAATTCAATGTCCAAAGTGTTTTAGCCCATTCTTAGAGCTTAAAAGCCCTAAGCTGCAAGATTGCCTATAATAATATTCTTATAGGGAGAACCACCAATTGGGTCGCCCCCCTCGTTCTAAGCTGTGTGAATTTTTTTTAGATTCCAAAATACCCTATAAAACTGTTAACTCCAACTAGTTAAAAGTGTATAATGTACTGCCCTCCTATGACGTTTCAACTTTCGAGTTTATTGATGGTACTAGCTCTGCGGATCAGTTACAAAATGGATGCCGCCATCAGCCATTTCTTTTCTCACCGAAATTATAAAATTAATTCCAATGTAGTTTTCTTCTTTGTGGGGGGAAGCATTCTATCTCCTCTCGCTCACTCGAATGGTGCGGTGCGGTGGTCCGCTGGGGACATCGGGCGTGCATACTGTTTGTGCCCATGACCTATCCACCAGTCACGTCTTGATCATATCAACCACACAAGACACGATTTATACTTGGTCGGCCAATCTGCCTACATCCACGGAGAGGAACAATAATTTCATTAATCATAGAATGAATTACAATGAGTACATAGGGAGAGCTCATCTTCACTCACCTCTCACACTCTCTCAATTCTCACCATCTCTTCACTGTCTCTCTCAGATCTCAAGCTAACCAATTCCTAGCCCCCACTCTCTGTCAGATCCCGCCTGTGCTCTCGGTGCTCCTCGACAGCACCATAGCATCCCCAGCCCCTCGCACACAGTCAACCATGCTGTTTGCACCTGTTAATCCTCCAAGGATTACATCTTGCTCCGCCCTCTGCTCTCCCTCCTCTCTGGCCATCGCTGTATGTAATAGGCAGTAGAGAAGAGACGATGGCTCATGGCTGAGCTTCATACAGCCCCTCTTCTTGACAATGGAGGGCCTCCATCTGCGACTTACTTCTTCGCGCTTTCTTTGACAGAAGCTATCAGAGCCCCCTTTTTCCCTCCCCCCTTTCTCTTCCTCTTCTTCCTTCCTTTTCATTCTCCTCTTCTCTTCTTCTCTTTCTCTTTCCGTCTAGAAGGAAGAGTAGCAGGGTCATGGGCTTGGGCTTCCAGTGGGGCTTGGGCTGAGGCTATTGTGCTTGGGCCCAATAGTGATTACTATTCATCGGGTTTCATCTGGGCTGGACTTTCTTCCTTTCTTGGGCTTGGGCCCTCAATTGGGGCTATACCCAACAATCTCCCCTCCACCCCATTGGAGGGTGTCTCTGATTTTTCCAAGTTATCCATCCCGACAACTTCTGGTCCAGCTCCCCCGTACGATCTCAAAGGACAGTTCTGAGATACGTTACCCTCTCCGTTGGCAACTCGCACGTCCACTGAAGTGTTGCACTTCCAAACTGAAGTGCCTGCACCTTCTCACCTAGGTGCTCTTGCTCCCCCCACCGGGTGCCTGCAAAGTACTCGCTTTGCAAGTCGTCGACTTCCATCTCTCCTCTCTCCTCCTTTGTGTCACAACTATAGAGATCCCATCACTGACTTGAAGCGAAAGAGACTCCGTTCCGTCGACGTCGCGCCCTGTCGTTGTGCATCGACTCTGTCTCTCTCCTCTGAGCTCTCAATGGACTCCGCAGTGGTTGCACCTTCTGCGTGTCTGGCCGACTTCTGCACAGTATCCCAAAGCATCTCCTTGCGCTCCTGTTCCTGTGGATCCTTCAAGTACATCCTCAGGTACTCCTTCGCTATATGCTTTGGCGCGTGCCTCTGTGCAACGATGTTTTCTTTCGTCCATCATCTTGCTAATTACCACTGGAACCTATGTCGACTATCACTCTCCTTCTGGACATTCTTCTCAGTTGGTATAGCTTTTCAGTCTTCCTTCTCTTCCTTCTCCTCCTGCAGCTTCTCTGTTTCCCTTGGAACTCGAGTGTTTCCTCCACCTAGCTTCAAAGCTTCATCATCGCTTCGACTCCTGCATCTCAATGAAACATGCCTTACCCTACTCTACCTACCCCGGTCCACCTTCATGGATCTCCCCGTCTGCATGCGGAACCGGACTGTCCTTGCAACAATCGCATCGTTAGCCATCGACAAGTCCCCCTCGCATGCTACATGTGAGAGCACCCCTCTTTGTCTCTGCACAAGTGGTAAGCAATTCCTGACTCAGAAAGCCAATCTGATTCTTCATTTGCAGATGCCTGCTAGGAGAACATCACTCTCATCCACAGCCATCATTGGCTGTGTTGCTTCTGCCGCTCTGAAAACTGATCTTGTTGCTTTGTTCTTGGACAATTCTTCTTGTCCCTCTGGTCGCAATAAAAGCACTTAAAGTGCGACCTCTGGAATTCTGTCTGCCTCTGCCCCTCCCGCCATCTCTGCCGTACGCGTCCTTGCCTCTTTCTTGACTTCTTGTGACTTCCTTCTTGAGAACTCTTCCTTCTCTGGCCT
>VIGQ01000012.1:172500-175000 GCA_009663005.1 Actinidia chinensis | reverse complement strand
CTTTTAGAATAATAGCTATGATTCCCATTAGTATAAATAAAATGAATCCATGACTGCCGAACATACCACAATTTCTCTAGCTTCCTCTTACTTAGCTCATCAACACCAACACCCGCAACATCAGCAAATGTGATAGCTTCCCCTTTTCAGATGCTTTTGCTCCACCAGATTCCCAGACTTTTGCGTTTCCTAAGCTGACCATTTGAATGCTGTGTACATGTTACAGGCATCAATTTTACATAAACAAATATTTTGAGGAACAGGAGGAAGCATCATGCTGGTCCACACCTGATAGAATCTACGGGGAAGCTATGAAGGAGCCCGACAAGCGTGCAACATAGAACACAGCTATCTTGCAAAGAAAATAAGCGAGAAAACATGTAAATTTTAACATCGACCCTGCGAAACAGTTAGAACTTTAAAAAAAATTCAAATTCGCATTTCATACAGAATGACATGATAAGCCATAATACATGGTGGTTTGGAGTATATTTGGAAAAAAGACTGACGGAACAGCCAAATATACACTGCTGAAAGAGGAAGTTAATACTGCATGAATCTTGACCATAGCTACAATACTCTGTAGTGATGAATAAGACGACACTGCAGAACCTTGATGCTGCTAGAAAATGCAAATCCAAGCACTAAAAATGGTATTCATAGGCAAATTAAGAGTACATAGGCCAACAAGACCTATGGCTCTCCTTAAAACTCCAAAGGCAATATATAGGACGGTCAATTCATAATTTCATTTTATTGGGTAGCTTTTTTAATCTGGAGGGGGAGAGGGAGGGGTTTATTGCGTCAGCATCGCAATTTGGAATGGAAACAAGAAACTGACCATAAATGAAGATCCAAAATAATCAAATCCTGATAGTGTTTGAAAAAGAAAGATCACACAATGACCGCACATTTTCACGATAGAATGTTCACTGGTGCCGTCTGAAACACATACAGATACGACTTATGAGTATGGTACCAGTACGAAGAGTATTCCATGTCACGGAAGAAAGTTCAAAAAAGTAGGATCCGGCCTCCGACTGAGTAAAATATTTTTTTTATAATTTTAATATTCAATTACGGTAAAATTACAATACTCGAAAGCAAAAAATTTAATCATGGCTGAGTTAATTAAGAATCCAGCGAATCAACATGTTCAATTAAAAAGTTTAAGGTTTTAGTGTCCTTACCCTAATGAACCTATTCACCAAAGTTTAATATTATAAGTATGCTAAGCCAGGAAAAAAAAATCCCATAAGCTATCCTCATCTCTATATGAAAGGTAGAACTATCACGGTTTGAGGTCCGTCATGGGTGTATAGTGGTTACCTCTGGAGTATGCAAAAATTAAGAAAAAAGGCGTACCAGCATTTGGTGAACCCAGGACAACGTATATATAAAAGTACTCATGCACGTTCCGGGTACTGGAACGTCCACCAGTATAGGTACGACATGTGTTTTGAAGTATCCATTGCTTCATAGACATGGGTGGCCAAAAGGGGCGAAGTCGTCACGCCAGAATCCCATTTTTTTAAACTGACCTACTTGACAAGCTCAAATAGATTTTAACACCAAGAACGATTGTGAGGTGTCATGGTGGTTTGTGCTATTGTGTTTAGTTGTTGGCTGTCTGGAGTGGACGCAGTAATTCATGATCCAACGGAGAGCATCAATGTTGCTTAGTGCCTTTTACCTACATAATATGATTTCTATAGATGATTTCTACTACCGTGATTTCAGGGAGAAAAACATCCAACCAATAACAAAAAAGAAAAAGCAAACATGAATTCAGTTGAACAACCACTAGTAATCGGTAGCTATTAGTTAGAAGGGAATTGAAGCGGGAGAGAAAATCCTAGAAACTTATGAGCAATTACTGATTGTTGCGCTTCAGCAATCAATTGAACGACCAATGAAGATTAGTTCCTAGTGTTATGAGAGAATCGAGACATCCAACCTAAGAATCAATTGCAATAGGTGGAGGTGAACACTAAAGTTATATAGAGACTAAACTGGGGTGGCTACTACGCACATTGAACTAACATTCAAACACTTCTCTTCCCCCCTGCACGTGCGCCGATGCACGTGGAGTGTATTATAACAACAACGGAAACCACGACGACAACATAAACGACTCAGCGTAAACTTGGCCCACACACGAGCTTCACCGCAAGACTATCTAGCTCTGATACCATGATAGAGAGGATGCGTCTAACCTAAACTAATTGGCAAATGATGAAGTAGTCTATAATTATATTACTAATCTTGGGTGTTTAATTAATTGATGTGGACTAACACTTAACACCCACTATAGAAAACTAGCTAGCTACTACAAAGGTGGGGGGGAGGCAAGATGCTAATAAACACCTCCAGAAATACGTCCTCAAACTTAAGATGTCATACATTAAGCACTAGTAACGGATACTTTTAACTCCGATGTCTACCTTGAAGCTAATTCAACTTTCTACATCAATAATGTGATGAAGATCCAAGATTAGTT
>VIGQ01000012.1:165000-170000 GCA_009663005.1 Actinidia chinensis | reverse complement strand
TTCGTTTCGCTCTTCTCGCTCGAATCGGTGTCCTGCTCGCACGAGCTGTTGCGTGGGGATTCTGCTTACTCTCTCTCTTCCTCAGAAACACTCCCAAGAGGTTGAATTCGTCCGAGCCTCGCGAAACACTAGCTTGTACGTACGTGGTAGTCGGCCCGAAACGACGTCGAATTAGGGGAGGAAACGACTCGGTGTTTGAGCGTAAAACCCTAAATCGATTGCTGAGGAAGCCACATCTGTACAATTTCTTGCGATTCGAGCAGAATTTTTGCCGAGAATAAAGGTCCGACTGTTTCGATCGCCGGCAGTGAAACCCTATGAAATGAAGAAAAAAAAACGCAGATAAGAGGGGCGCGGACAGATAGCAGAACAGCAGTAGAGAGAGAGGAGAGAGAGAAGAAGGGTTGAGGGAGAAGTGGGGCGGATGAGCTTGGGCCGTCGATTAAGTGATTTGAGAGTGCCGAACCGTTTATGGTCAACTTCGCTTGTTTTGTTTTTTGTGTTTTTTCGTGTTATCCTGTATGGCTGGCTTCTCTGGACTCGACACCCCCGATATGAGAGTAAAACTGGGTTGTGATGCAGCACGTGCAGAAATTAGAGCACAGCAAGCAGCGTTTTGTTGTGAACATTTGTTTGGGTGCCACGTGCTAATCAGCGCCGATTAGAAAACGTTGACTCTCAACACCATGCGGTGGGGGCGGCCAGTGGAGGAGCGGAAAGAGGCAGGACTTGTGAGCGTGGCCTTAGTCAAAAATAAAATTTGTAACCAAATAAAGATTTACGTTTTAGTGCTTTTCGCTATTTTAAAAAATAGTGAAAATTATTTTAATTTATTTTAATTATTAAATAGCAATACAAATAATTTTTGTTTATATTTATAGCAAAAAAATAAAAATTAAACAGTTACCAAACAACCCTATAGATATTCACCTGGAGCTAAATGAAAAAGGCAAACTATTTTAGAACAATCCAAGGGTGTATGGGATACATAGCCAGAATTTTCGTATAAATGTATTTTTTAGCCCATATTATTCAATCAACAATAGAAAACTGTACTGTGCACATAGAGTAAAATTTAGAAGTTCGGACCAATATTCAATTTAGCGGGTTTTGATTCATTTTTTGGACTGGGCCTTGGAAATTCAGCATGAGGCAAATCGGTGGACCGGACTTGAGGAAAAAGTGATAATTTAAAGAATAAAAGTGTTACATAATCTTGTGCGGGTTAAAAAAGATTTGGAGAAGAAAGAAGAAAGAGGAAGTGAATTCTCAAGCTCTCAAGTGGTGATTTATTTTAGTGTGCGAAAGCAGTCCATTATCGTCTTAGCGCCATGTGCCAATTTACACACAAAAATGTTAATGTGATTCTAGACCACAATAAGCATGACCAGTTAGTTGTGTATTTTAAAAAATCATGTTCACGCATTCAGAGACCCGTTGGGTTTAGAATATTTCTCTCAGAGTTTTGCATTGGCCCAAATGAAGCCTCCGAGTATGCGTGGTTTAAGGGGGACTTAAGCCCAAAACACCTAACGTTTTTTTGTATTTAGCTCTAAACCACATATCCCATCCATTCGGAGTTGCGGCTGTGACGCAATGCTTAACTACATTGTAGTGTCGCACCAAGTCTCAAACCCCACCCCCCACAACCGTGCATTGGAAAATTAGGGACAGTTCCTGAGCTAGTTTTATAGTTAGGAGGAGACTCTTAACTTTAGAGCCTCACCCTTGCAAATTGCAAAATAGGACATGTTGTTTTGGACAGATTAGATGTCGAATTGGATTAATCATGTGGAGGCCACTAATATGGTATTGTTGACTCTTTTTAGGTTGAATATGTAATCCGACGAATTTGTAATTCATCAAATGGACCGAATTTGCTAATACGCTCACCTCCATTATTACAAATCTAAAGGGTATGGATTTAGGCCTAAAGTTACTTAAAATATCATAAAATATCTCACAATTTACTAAAAATATGACGCTTCTGATTTAAACAAATGAGAATGTTATTCGTAAATACGATTTTTTTTAGTAATGATAAATGTATATATGAAAATCATGAATTTGTTCAACATTTTAGCAATTAAACACATATTAATTTTTAATCTCTTATTTAATTTTTAAAAGTAAAAAAAAAAAAAAAAAATAAAAAAAAAATAATAATAATCTTATTTTTAAAAAGTTATTTTAACTAGAGTGTTCAGACAAGTAAAAATAAATAATTATTTCTAAAAAAATACACCAAGGATAGTTAAAAAAAATAGATTAATCTTATTCGAAATATTTTGTCTTTACTAATTTTCTTTATTATTTGAAGAGAAAAGTAAAAAAAATATCATAGGGACTCACATAGTACATAAAATCAAAATTTAGTATAAACATATATTATAAATCTATTTTTTAACTAATTTAAATCCATTTAATATCATATCTTAATATACATTATCCACATAAGTATACTTGCGTGAGTATAATATTTTAATAAAACGAGTTGAACTTACATTATATCACTTGATAAAGTATGATTTATTAAAATAAAAATTATTTTTTATATTTAAAATAAATTCTCCCTTTTATAGCACGAATTTTACTAATAGTTAGATTTCTTATATGGAAATTGATATGGACTGGGCCAAACATAAGAGAGGAAAGTCAAACTAAAGCAGGGAACACTATTTTCACTTGTGTCAACGCCCTTTATTGAAGATTTCGGTGAGATTTCGCAACTGGGGAGAACCGCATCTATTCAAAGAAAATGTTTCGGCTTGCAGGAAATTGGTGCCTAATCATTTTAAATTAAAAATTTGTTTAAAGAGAGTATTATTTTAAAATTATGATCTGAGGGCAATTATGAAAAATATGAAAACAAATATTTAATCCAACACTCATATTCATTGTAAAACAAACAAGTGCATATTGAGATTTCACAGGATTAGTAATTCGACTGGATTTGTTATCCAACTTTAAATCCGATTGAATTTCTAATCTGTTAAATTTAATATTCAAAACAAACATGGCCTAAAGGTTATAGGTAGTCCCACTCCCCTAGGTTGTTGTGGAGCATATCACTCACGTTCCTATCATTTATTTTTGCTGGGTATTGCCCTTGCGACAATGAATTCATATCGCTGGACTTGCTCCAAGTAACGTGGGCGTTTAATTTTAAATGCTCCCCTTGAGGACTGGTGAATTTGGGTGAGTTATGCAGTGGGTGGATCACCTTTGCATTGACTTTCTTCCGGAAATGCCTACGTGTTAACAAATGTTTTACAACATTTGTACAACATTCCAAAATGACGTAGTTTGGGGGAATGAAACTCACCTTCAGCTCTCACTCTTCTTTTGCTTGCCCTTTCTCTCTCTCTTCTATGCTTCCTCCATGGGCCGCTCCATCCCTCACCCTCTCTTCACCCACCACAGCACCACTACCATCAAAATTTACCATCTTCTCCGTTGGACTTGATCTTCTCCTGACCAAAAATTAAGTCCTCACGCAGGGCAAACAGAGACCTTGTCTTCTCTGCCAATGGCGTGGCCTCAAAGGGGTTTCTCTAACGCCACTCATCTCCTCCCCGCAATGGACCAATCTTCTCTCTCAAAGGCCCATCTCTCCACCTTTTTCTGGAACCCTCCCTAGATAGCTTTCAGATACAGCTATTCTCTCTCCAACTTCGAATTTGGGCGACAAATTGCTAAATGGGTCACTACCCACTTTCAATTTGGAATCTCGTGGACCGGACTCATTCGCTTCGGATTTTGGGGAATAGTTTCTTGATCTTGGGCATAACAAGTTTTCTGGAATTCTTGAATTTGTACTAGGTTTCGTATCTTAGACTCTGATTTTGCGATAATGTGTTTCGAGTTCGATTCCTAAACGCTAGTGGGCTGTGAACTTGGAAAAATTGAATCTTTCTTATAATAATTTTCGTGGGGGTTACAAATTTGGGGGGAATCAAGTTTGGAGAAAGAGATTTTTGAGGGGAACCAATCCCGGGTTTGTAGGTATCCTTTGAGGCGCTGATAGTAGGAAGTTGTCATTGAGGAAAGCAGAGAAGAGAAGGGGAAAGGTGGGCAAAAAAAAGAGAGAGAAAGGTGATGGTGTGTGGTTTCCTTCGCCCAAAACATGTAGTTTGGGATCATGTTGTACAAATGTTGTAAAACATTGTTGTACCAATGTAGCCATTTTCCACCGTAATTTTCACCGAACGAGTGTCGCACCGAAAGCATATGCATTGGTCCACATGATTGTGTTATCTTCACTCGTGATTGTGTACAACTCCACATGGCTCATTGGGTTGCTGTACACTTGTCTCATCGTTTGTATCACTACAAATATACGAAAATTTTGTTAATTTATAGCTGAAGTGATGGTAAAAACAGGCCAGGCTCAGTCCGTGTGGTATTACATAAGCTCGCTTACGTGGCGCGCCTATATTCCACCCATGGGGTGAACTCCACATTTTGTTTTTTATTTTTTTAAGTGGGATAAATTTCAAAATGAGTGGATGTGAACACGCATGTAAGCGAGTCGTCTTAATATTACCCTTATAGCTTGGGCAAGCTTTGGTTTTTTTGACATGTTTTATATTCTGTGATATTTTTTACGTGCAATTAAAATTTTATCTATTATTAATTCATGTGACAAAATGAATTAATTTTTTTTTTTTTCCAAAATTTGAAAAAAAATCTATTAAACACAAAATAATGAATAATTATTACGTAAAGGGTTTTTTTTTCAAATTAAAAAAAAAATATTTCGAGAACTTATCATGTCAAAAAAAACTTTAAAAATATAAAATTTGATTAAAAAAACCTCGAAAACCAAAAAAAAAAAACAAAAAACTTACCCAAAAGTCCCTGAAAAATCAAAACTTTAAAAAAGTTCACAAAAAATATTGAAAATCACAAACAGCTAAACAAATCTAAAAAAAAAATATAGGGCAAATGGGCATTCCTTTTTCACATCCCAGAACCCGGCGAAGTCCCGTGCGGTCGCC
>VIGQ01000012.1:105000-137500 GCA_009663005.1 Actinidia chinensis | reverse complement strand
AAAAACAAAACCGTATTTTTTAGGTGTGATTGCATACTTGATTTTTCTTTTTCTAAAATATTCCCGTTTATTTTATTAAAATACGTTGCTCAAATTCCTAACTACAAAAAAGGTTTATTTAGCGAATAGGTAATATTAAACTACTGAAAAAAAAAAAGATGTGTGTCTAAAATCATGCTTTTTAAATTTTTTTTTTTAATTTTTTATTTATGAAATTAACATCTTTTGGCAACCGCATGATTTTGAAACCATACATTAACAACCAACCATGATGATGAACTGGAAGTATGTTAGAGCATGGCCACACCCATCCTTGGATCGATGATGATCTACGCCAAATTTGGTTTAATTTTTTTTTTGTATTTGATTTATGCCAATAAATTTTTATCGTTTGATTAAAATTTTAAGTTTTTGATTTCTCTTATGAAAGAATTTAAAAAATCAAAAAATATCTAATTAAAAAAAAAACTCACTGAAGATGAAAAAATTATATTTTTGGGATACAATATTTTTGGTCACTTAGTTAAATTTTTTCAGTATTAGAGAAATATTTTACATTTGTACTCTGTTTGTCAAGAGAAATCGGAATAGTATAAGATTTTGATCAAAGATGAAAATAAAATACCAAAGGACAAAAAAAAATTGAAAACCAAAATAACTAAAAAAAATTCTCCAAAAACTTACCCCAAGGGGACTAAGGTCCCAGTTGGTTTTAGCTTTTTGATATTTTTTAGCTACTTTAATTTTAAGGTTTTTTATTTTTAATAATTTATTGTCATTATTGATCAAGAGTTATAATTTTTTGCTTTTTTTACATAGCTGACGAGAGACAAAAATCCACAAAAGAAAAAAGTTTTTTAGTAATTTAGTTGATTAAAACATTTTTGTCTTAATACCACTTTTTTCAAATTAAATATTTTTTTTTATATTATTCTGACACCAGAAAATGAGGTTTGTCATTGGGTGATTAACAAGAATCAATGAGCAGCCGTATACCAAACTTTTATTATATATTTTGCCGCCCAGACATAATGCAGTGGAAATGTTAATGAGGTAATATTGTGTTAACGGACTCTAATGATGATGGAAGAAATATTTGTGTTCCATTAGAATAATATATATAAGCGAACAAACAATGAACTATCTAGCGTTTAATGATTAACCAGATCACCCATCAGCCTTTGAAAAATTACAATAGTCTCCTTTAAGTTTAAAGTTGCATTACAATTCCCCATTCAGTTAGTTGATGTTAATTCAACTAATGGAACTTGATGATGTATTGTCAGCAAAGAAAAATCACAAAATAACCAGATTTGGCCCTCAGATCCCCCGCCTCCTCACAAAAGTTTGACAAAACAGAGCCACCTTTTAGCTACTACAACAATATCAGTGATAGTTATGTCATCACGCCACCACCCAAAAACTCTCAGCTCCAAAACCGCTACCACCACCACCATTATCATCTTCCCCAATTAGGTTTGATTTCATCTTTGTTTCTTCCTCGCCACACAATAAAACACACATAAGGCCAAAACCAGTTTTGGTGGATTTCATTATATTCAATTTGATTTACTTTTCCCCCAAACCAAATTAAAGCGAAACGCATCTTCAATTTTTGAGTTTAGTTTTTTTTTTGTCAAACTACCCAAAACACATTAATGGGTTTTGTAATTTCCTCTGTTTGTTCTCTGTCTGTCCCCCACTACAAAATCAAACAATATGGATATGGGAACAAAATTATATAATGTACGTAAATAACATGACTGTGAAGGGTAAAAAACCCCGGGGCAGAGAATAATGACAATACTTGTGTTGGAGCTTGGACGAGGGCACAGGACGGCTGATAATTCCAAGGAATGACACAAGGATAGAAGATGACTTGCCACGACAGAAAACCTTCTGACAAACCCCCTATGCTAGATGGAGACATCGGCAGTTGATGATAAGCTTACCAGCCATGCCGTAGAGGCTGGACCGGGGTGGTAGCCACCATTCACTGACACAGCAGGCGTCAGAGACACACGCTGAGCACGGTGATAGGGAGGAACACTGTTGTTTCTCACGGATGGTTTAACAAGTATGGGAAAAAACTTACTAAAAAAAGATACATAAACTCTATCTCTAAGATTTCGGATGTTTTAAATTGATCGTCCTATTTCGTACAAACAACTCCGGCGGCCGTCCTCACTGTTCTGTGCTCGCAGGTTAGGCATCATGGGTGAGTCGCTCAGGAGGTCAGAACTAACCCACACAGCCGTAAGACGCGCGAGTGTCCTATCCCTCATTTTCTCTCCTCTCGTCATATACCACAACCCCACAACAACTTTTAAGTAGTTTTTTGATTATTCACTTGAGTTTAATTTTTTTTCAAATTAACCATACCCACTCAATTGGGTTTGATTTCGTCTTTGCTCGCTCTCTCTCCACACATAATACAAACACACGTAGACACAACCAATTTGGATGGCTTTTGTATTTTTTAACTAAATTTTAGTTTTTTTTCTCCAATTAAACCCAAAAGTATTTCAATTTGTTTTAATTTTTTTCTCTAAACGTACCCGTTCGCAAATCACATGCCTAAATAGGAATTGCTTGAATTTTCAATTGGCCAAATCCGTGTCATCATCATCAAACCTCCGACGCTAACATCACCAACCATTACTCTCTCTCACTCTCTCTCTCCTCTCAATACACACCACACTCCACTGTCCAAGCATCATCAAATACCTCATACTACTTGCTACCATCCATACACCATCACCCCACCCACATCATCCTATATATACCACACCGTATATATAATATACTATAAGTAGAGCACAATAAAGTTGGTGGGCTCTTGAAGCAAGAGGTCACACCATAATAATCCTTATATCTAGTACAAGCAGACCACACCTCACCATCATTCAACCCACAAAATCAATCATGGTAATAAAGCTTCAAATCCTAATTTAATTGAAACCCCCAAATCATATAACTCTCTCTATATATATCTATATCTAATATCTTATCTATATATAATATTGATGTGGGGGCAAAATACAACACCTATTAATGTTCAAAGTACTCTCGGCCTCAAGGGAGGTTTGACCATCGCCATACATCAATCCCAATGAAAATCCCATCGCATTTACAATACTAACGTTCTCCGAACCCTCTTGACCGAGAAAAAAGTT
The DNA here is from genome assembly GCA_009663005.1 of Actinidia chinensis. NCBI lineage: Eukaryota > Viridiplantae > Streptophyta > Magnoliopsida > Ericales > Actinidiaceae > Actinidia > Actinidia chinensis. Next base: position 134,324 of record VIGQ01000012.1, on the reverse strand, counting down.
CCACGTCCGGGCACGGAACCTCGCCAAGCTATCTCCATTGAGCTCGCCCAGAGCCGAAGTAACTGTCTCCGCTCGTCTCCTCCTCGCCCTTGGGCGAGTAGAGTACTTTCTCCACTATGTAATCTCCACCGGATCCCCATTTATACGCCCATCGCGATATTTCCTCCCCCACGGCAACGACAATTCGGGATCTTTCATATGGCAATCTTCCCAATTATATCTCCTCTATTTCCGAGATTCCTTCAATATATCCTCCGAGGAATCTCGCCGTGATCCATGGGCGCGGCCCTTACTCTCTGTCTATAAAGAAAGGGCGCTCCCCCCATTAAACAAAGGTACTCTCTAAGACGTCACCCACAATTCTCCTCCAGAGCTATCTTATCTGTTGTTTATCACCTTGGTCTGGATCTCCACGCCGGAGGGGTTTTTGAGCGCCCTCGCCCCGGCCGTTTACTTTTTTTCGTCTGTGCAGGTCGCCCCTTCAATATCCGAGTTCCAGTGTCCGAGGGAGACAGCGCAATCTTGACTGTTGGTTGCTCGCCCCAATTTTTTATATTTACCCACAACAGTGTGTGGCGCCGTCTGTGGGAACGACATTTTCTCTCTGCAACCTTGCGCAGCCGCAATCTAATCCAGAGCAAGTGCCAGTAGCCCCCGCCGGGGAACATATCCCATCCTATGGCCAACCCAGCCCAAGCTCCAGATCTAGAAGTTCATCCACCGTGAGATACACGATATGGCTGAGCATATGAGGATAATGAACGAGAATAATGGTCCGCCTAATTTCACTCCTCCACTCTCTCTGCTGTCAACCCCCACTGTCTATCTGCAACCACTCATGGCCTGATGTCGAGCGTCTCGCCACTCGAATCGTTCAGGAAATCATTCCATAAATATCAGTGCCGATCAAGTAGGGGCGGGGGGACTCCAAGCAACCAAGCTTCTCCTTGGCGTGACAAAGAGTTCCGCACCTCCCGAATCTAGTAAAAACTCCAACCTAGATCGAAGAAGGGGGATGAGCCCCTCCAACAGAAGTGACCACTTCTGGTCACGAGATAAGTCAACCTCACAAAAGATCGAGATTGGACGCCCCCCGCTCGACGCCAATCACACTGGAGCAGGTGACCAGTAACTGTGGACACACTACTTAAAACAGACAGAACCGCCTTTCACACAAGGAGAGGATTTGAGTGCTCTGATTTCATCAAGTTCAGCTCCCCGCCCAGCTCGTTAAGTTCATGTAAGGAAAAACAGATCCATGGACCCCTGGACTCGTACAAGAGTCTAATGTCGTTCCAAGTTGCTCGGATGAGGTTTATGTGCAAGCGTTCTCCGTCACTTTGAAGGGACCCGCCAGGTCATGGTTCGAAACTGTCGCCAGGGACGCATTGATTCCTTGGCGATCTCAGTCGCTCTTCGTCGCCAATTTCCATGAGCTGCAGAAATTGCCAAAGAATGCTTCTCAACTTTTCACCATCATCAAAAGAGACTGATTCATCAGGCTATTTTAGAAGTCGAGGATCCCAGCGACAAAGTAATATTATGGCGATGATGGAAGGACTTCCGACCTTGGCCGCTGTTCGACACTCTTCCCTTCCAAAAACTTCCTGAAACTTTAATCCGCCTTCTAGAGTAAAGCCGACAAGTAATAATCGCCGCAGAGGATTGGCCGGGCAACTAAGGCGACGAGGGAAGGATGATCAAAAGAGGAAGGAACCTGATACGCAGGCGCACTGATTATAGGGAAGAAACGGGTCAAGAACCCGACCGAGATCCCAAACGATCCAATGATAGGCGTCCTCACAACCCCTCCTCGCGACCTGAGTTTACTCTACCACCACTCAACGCCCCTGTTATTAACCCAAGTACTCCTCCTCTCTCGAAAATTAAGCACGAAGAGTCGTCAATGGGCCCGGAAAGATCAAACTGACCCCAGAAGAGGAATAGTAACAAATATTGTGAATTTCACGTCACTGTACCACGAACACAATACTGATGACTCGCGTTTCAACTTAAAGAACAATTGCCGACCACTATTAAGAGGGGTTACCTGAGGAAGTATGTAGCCGCTCGGCCCACCCACCCCACTCCCAGGAAAGAAGCATACGGCTCTATAACAGACCAACGCGTGGGATATACAAACAATCCATGGAGGTTTCCGGATTGGGCTGGGTATTTCGACGTTCAAATCCAGGAAAAGCATGCCAGAATGGCCATAAGAAACCGGCCGCGGAAGAAGTTGGACAACCTCTCCTCATTTTTGCTGACCAAAACACCCTCACCTTCAGGAATGATGATTTAAGAGGCTTACATCTACCCCACGACGATGCCTTGGTTCGTCTCGGCCTTCATTGCCCATTTCAACGTCAAAAGGATTTTAATATCGACAATGGAATTTTCGACGCTTCTTGTTCCTCTCGGCATTTCGAGAAAATAAAAAATTGTGCTGGACAAGCTACAAAAACCCTTTTTCATACCCCTGATTGGATTTTGGAGAAATACGACGCACTCAGCCCACCCTGGGATGGTCAACGTTGCCAATAACCCTGGGGGCTAACCACAACCAGACCACCTGTGTGGCAAGGATTTTTATTGTGGTAAGAGCCTGCCCTTCGCCTTATAATGCCATCCTTGGGCGACCAACGTTAGGAGGAATCAGGCGAATCACCTCGACCTATCACTGAAGCTAAGTTTTCCCACCCCAACAGAGTTTGGCTAGATAAGGCGACAGAAAGTGGCCAGGCCATATGCTTCATCTCAATCATCTCGGCCATGAGGGTCGCAAAACCTCTTCATTTTCCGCCCACCCATGTCCAATTAATGAACAGGGTGACTACAACAAAGTACTCGAATGAAATGGAACACTCACCCGGGCAGACCCCAGGTAAACCAATAACACCAAGCCTCTTGAAGAGATCGTTCCCCATCTCCATACATCCGATTTCTGATAGCCATATCCTGATTGGTACGGAGCCTTACCAGTGACTTCGTTTCACCTTGGAGTAACGTCTTGAAATGCAACTCCGACGTATTTGCCTGTTCCCCGCAAAGAGACGTTCCTGGCAATAGATCCTGAGATCGCCATGCACAAATTGTTCACCGACCCCCGCATTCTCCAGTTCGCCCACAGCGAAGGAAGTTCGCCCTGAACGCCTAAAAGGTCATTGAGACGAAGTGAATAAACTCATCAGACTAACGTCGTCCGAGATGCCCCTATTCGATTGGGGGGCTCGCCAATGTCCGTATCGCCCCCCTAAAAAAAAAAAAAAAGCCCAAAAGGGGGAAAGTGGAGGTTTATTGTGATTTCACCGCCTCAATATGCTTGGCCCAAAGGAACAATTTTTTTCTTGCCAAAAATAGACTAATAGTCGACCACCCCCTTCCAAGCACGAGCTCCTATTTTTATGGACGCCTTCTGCGTGATATCCCCAGATCAAAATGTACCTCTCCTGACATTGAAAATAACCCCTTTTTATCACAGAACTGGGGTTATATTGTGCTACAAAGTCATGCATTCGGATTTGAGAACGCTGAGGCGACGACCAGAGGTTATTCAATAAGAGGTCAAGGAACAAATTGGGAAGAACCATGGAAGTATATATAGATGATATGCTGGGTAAAGCCTCCGATCATTCGACATAGCGCCACCTTGAAGAAGCATCAAGCATTGCCTGCGTCGCATCGGATGAGTTGAATCCTCCATGCACTTGGAGTGTCGTCCAAAAATTTTTAGGATTTCTGGTCACTAAACGGGAATCGAGGTAACCCGGATTAGATCCAAGCCCTATCACGTGAGTTCCCCCGAAGTATCCGAGAAGTACAAGCAGCGCTGCGCTACTGGGCGAGTAGCCGCCCCTCAACATATTTGTCTCCAAGTCTGGCGGACAAATGCCTCCCCTTCTTCAAAATCCCTAATAAAGCCAGGGCTTTCAATGAACGAGGAATCTGAAAATGCCATTCCAACAGCTTGAAAGAGACCTCGGGTCCCCGCCTTTACTCACAGTCCCCGTCACCCCGGTGAGGACCTTTACGTATATTTGTCCATCTCCGTCTCGCCCCCGCGGTGAGTGTCGTGGCTCATCCGAGAAGAATGATCAGGTCCAAAGGCCAATTTACTAACTATACTCTACTACGTTTCTAAAGTCTTATGGGGTCAGAGACTAGATATCCAAAGATCTAAAAACCGCCTACGCCCTAATGAATCGCCGCCCAAGAAAACTTCGTCATTACTTTCAGCCCATCCCCATCATAGTGCTGACGATCAGCCATTGAGCATATTCTTTAGCGACCAGATGCGTCAGGCCGACTCCTCAAATGGGTCCTTCGAGTTAAGTGAATTCCACTTGAATACAAGCCAAGGACGGCAATAAAGGCCCAGGCCCGGCTGATTTCATTGGTCGAATCCACCCTGAGGACACTACACTCCACAACCTGAACATCCCCTCCTGAAGCAGAATTCTAAGAACAAACCTCAGAAAAAAAACCTCGCCCACTGGATATGTTCGTTGATGGCTCTTCTACCGCACGGCTGCGGGGCAGGGCTCGTCATCCGAGCTCCGTCCGGATACAAATGGAATACGCCATAAGAATGGGGGTTTTTTTTAAAGCACTACAATGAGCTGAATACGAAGCCCTTCCTTCACCGGATTAAGGAGCAACATAGTTGGGAGCACAATCTTTGGAATTTTTCAGTGCTCGCAACTGTGTAAACCAAGTCCGGGAGACATCCTCGCCAAGGAACGCAAGAATGATAGCTATTTGGCGAGGTGCAAGGCTGTATCCGCCAAGATCAAGGAGTTCAAGATTCATCAGATTCCCTTAGAAGATAATAAAAAGGCAGACGCCTTGCTAATCTGGCGTCACTTTTGAGTTTATATTTCTGACAGGTGCATACCTATGGAATTTTTAACCGCCCAAGCATGGCAGCCAACCAGTCTCCACACGGCAGAAAATCTGACTGGATGGACGAATTTCTCGCCTATTCCCAAAGAGGATCCTGCCAGAAGAAGCAACCCAAAGGCTCGCCGTCGTCATAACAGATCCGCAGGTTCTGCGTTTTTAATGGCGTGCTGTACAATCGGTCCTTTTTCAGGACCACTCTTGAAATCTCCGACCATAAGAGGCAGAGTAACGTTCTACGAGAATATACAACTGAAGGTCATATGCAGAAATCACTCTCCGGAGCCCGGTCACTGGCGAAGAAAAACTAGTTCGCCAAGGATATTTTTGGCCGACCATAGAAACGATATGACGCGTATATCAAGAGATGCTACAATGCAGAGGTTTGCCCCCGTTAGCTGTCTCCTCCCTCACACCGAGATGGTAACAGATGTCCACCCGTGGCCATTCGCGCCAGTGGGGGATAAACATTCTGGGTCCCCTACCGCAAGCTCCTTTGCAAAGGAGTTTTTAAATCGTCGTCATAGATATTTCATAAATGGATAGAAGCTCACCCCGTTCGCCAAGATGACTGAGAAAAAAAACCCCGGGACTTTCGTATGAAGCACCTATTTTGCAAATTCGGAGTCCCAAAGGTTATCATCTCGGACAACGCAAGACAGTTCGACACGACAAGTTTCAGACTATTCTGTTCGGATCTCGTCCATCTCCATCATTTCTTTTCTTTCGCCCGCCCCTTTCATCCTCAAGCTAATGGGCAGGTTTAAATAACCAATCGTACATCCCAGAATTTAAAGGCGAGGTTGGACCGATCAAAAGCGAGTGGGGGAAAACTTACCACGCATACTTTGGGCTTATCATACTAACTATATCCGGATTCAAAACTACGGACTAAACGAAATCCATAGTCAATGGTCTTCGGAACCTAATCAGTCATACCGGTGGAAATATAGGTTAGTTCCGATCTTCAGGGTTCGATTTGACAAAGAAATCAAGAGGGCCGAGTCAGAATTAACCTAGACCTCCTTGAAGACAAAAAGAAGAACGCCGAAGCTAACCCAAATGGCTTACAAATGCCAAGTCTCCAAGTACTACAATCAAAGAGTCCGACACCATTCATTCCTTCTTGGGCGACCTGTCTTGCGAAAAGTAACTCTTGTCGCTAAAGAACCAAATGCGGAAAACTCGGCCACGTGGAAGGGTCCTTACAAATTCATCAAAGTTTCCCGACCAGGAACTTACTGGTTAGAAGACGCCCAGACGGGAAATATTTTCACATCCTAGAATGCCGAGCATTTGAAAGTACTATCAATAAGTTTATTTGTTACGATTCGCCTATTAGATCATCGTTATTACGAGATGTTGTCGGCCATTGTTTGTCGCCCGTAGATATGATCGCCCATATCTATGAGTCGCCATTATTATAAATCGCCTATGTTGATGATCGCCAGTTAAAGAAAAATGATGGCGTCAGTCCAAAATAAATGAAATCAAACGCCAGTGCATAACACAATAGATCGCCCTTTATTGCAAATCGCCAATTATTATTTCAGTTATTGAGATTCGCCATTACTTGTGTCGCCATTCACAACAAACAAAGACGGGGAACAAAGATATTTTTCATTCACATTGGACAAAATTACATCTTAAAAAAAAAAAATTTATACATGGGAGCAACTCCTGCAATAGGATCTTCTTCCTCTTTCACGATCGCCTCCTCTCTTGCGCAACTTTGGTCCATCGCAAATTCGCCATGTCCCCCAAGGTGGGAATGATGGATGACTGCCTCTTGCAAAACTCAAAGCCTTCGCTGAAGTACGTCGCAGCGGAATCTGTAACCGCTGCCTTAAATTCCCCTCGAGGCTTTGAAGTCCCAAATGGTTAGTCCTTGGCCTCGCCAGTTTTGGGTTTTTGTCATTTCCGCCACAGTGGCCTTCAGATGGTCCACCTCGTTGCCGGGCTTTGATCCTTCCTCGCTAAGCTCGGCCACTTATTCTCCGCTTTAAGGCTCGCTTTTTGAGCTTTTAACCAATTCCAGCGCGGTGGAATCCTGCGCGAGCCATATGTAAGTCTATGTCGTGAGATGCTCCTGGCTGGCTGAGGGCAAGAGAAGAGTCGAACACGACCAACCCCTGCCCGACATATACCATCTCATTCTTTTGCCAAAAGAAACAACAGAAGATTTTCACAAATTACCTGGACCCAAGGCGTGAAAGATTTGGCGACCAATTCATTTCTGCTCGGATAGTGGTCACCCTCTGCTTGTCGAAAGCCGGAATCACCCCTGTGAGCAACCTCCGAGCCACTGAAGCATCCGACATAAATTCGGATCCTAATGTTGCCCACCAGTGGAGAGGTCCCCACAAACAAAAAAACACAAAAGAGAAAAAAAAAAAATAAAAAAAAATAAAAAGAAAAAGGATAACAGCAGCATGCCCTCTAGCATTGATCCCCCTCGTTTAGATTGAATCTTTTAAAGGCGGCTGGGGGCAGTCCTGCTTCCTTTCCTCTCGATTATCTAGCTCGCCTGTTTCTATTAAAGGGTCGCCTTCCTGCGTAACGTTCTCGCGGATAACCACTCCTTTGGCGGGAGGCTGACTCTTCTTCGTCCTTCTTATCCTTCTCATTCTCATTCTCAGCCTGGCCTAACCCCCGGTTTTTTTTGGCCCACAGCGGGGGCAAAAACAACTTGAGCTGACATAGCTGCACATGAGATTGTCGATAAGAAAGAAAACATTTTAGTAAACAGTTGTTTTTCTAGAATATACCATCTAGATTTGAGCTCGGGTAACTCCGGAATCCGAAATGGAAACCGAACCCTGAATCCGAACTGGAGCCGGACGCAAACACCCAGATAGGAGATTCGTAAACGGGTCCTTTATTACCTTCCCCTCCGAGCACCCTTAAAGGGTTTCATCGGATACCAGGATGGGCTCTCCTAATCAATCGACCCTCCGTATCCCTCTTATGACTCCCAGGTATTCATCGAGTCTTCACGGTAACGAGCTCACCCTCCCTCACCCAGGTCCTTGTGTCTCCGCACTGTAGGAGCGCCTTGTCAACACCGCAAGTATTCTTGAAGGTCCGCGAACCCGTACTTCTCACCTCGAAGTAACCTCCGGGCCTCTATCTTTCCGAGGACCATTTCCGTCCTCTTGGCGTCCACCCTCGGACAGAGTTGGCAACTTTGTTTGCAGCTCTTCCCTGAAAATCGCATGTCAGAACGACAATAATAACTTCGAACAAAAAACAATAGGACTAACTCTGGTGTCCCCCAAGATCTGTGAAGCTCGTGTAGTAATCGCTGCGGCCGTGCCCGAAGGGAACTCCCACTCATCCCCGGGCAAAAAATAACCTCGTCTTCCACCCATTTACTTGCTCGGGGATCCTCGGAGCAAGTCTTCTCAGGTCTCCTCGCCTTGAAGTATACCAAACCCAATCGGGTAGGGGCTGAGGAGCATAAGCACCTGATTCCGTCATAGGACATGTGACGTTTGAATGGCGCCAGATCACCAACAGCAACGACCTGATCGCCCCATGCGTTGGGGGATTCAATTGTGCCAGGGGCAAATCTTTAGTGAATCAAAATTTTCCTGATGGGCGGGTGAAATGGGAGCCTTAACCGGCCAGAAAAGCAAGCTCGTAAAACGCCACTTTTCCTTGGCGGGGCCTGATAATTGTCTCGCCATCCCCAGGGATCCGAAGTCGTACCCCTGAGGGATTAATAGTAGATCCGAGCTTGTCCAGTTCAGCCTGGGACATAACGTTACCCCCTTGTGATACTCTCGAGGTATCCACTCCGGGGAGTTTTGATAGTATTGGTGAGACGGACGGAGACTGGCTCGTTTTCGTCAATAGAAGACTTTCGCCCCTAGATGATCGGATATCCAGAAGGGGCAGGGATTGCTCAATTCTTGTCACCTCCGATGTTAGTCTTGGAGAAACATAAACGGGACAGCCGACCTGTTATTGCGAGATGCAAATTTTAAAAAAATGGAGCAGCACTCGACAGCAACGGAAATGTGCGAATGAAATAGGTTACCCCATTTATCTACACATAGGGGAGGGGCTGTGATCGATCGGGAGCCACGGCCTGAGATCACGCGACGTTCCGATTTCCGAGATTGAAAAAAACCGCCGTTCCCTCCCGCTATTAAAGAAACCATTTTTTTTTTTTTTTCCGCCGACTAAAAACCTATTCTGCATTTAAGTTCCATCCACGTGGCTCCTGGAGTGAGTCCGTCGACGCTCCACTGTCCGGGACATCCATTGCACAACACGTCAGGCATTGGTCCATGCGACGGCTGTGATTCTATTTTGAAACCACTATTATTGGATGCCTACGTCCCCACCTAGCTCGCCCAAGTTTTTTCTCATGAATTACCGTCACCCATGCCACCAAATCTTATATCGCCTAAAGGGTAAAAGATCTAGATCGCCAGTTCGTACAAAACGGCTGAGGATCCTTGATCACCATTACGGACGTCGTCCCCTTAATGAGGATTGTCCCCATTCATTACGACGAGAATCTTCATCGCCATCGACGATCTTCCCCTATATATCTCGTCGCCCAGGAGCTTAATATCGGTTAGCGGGCGTGGAAATTTGGATCGCCCGTTTGCACCATAATATTGGCAGCAAGATCAGCATACGTGCCGAGGAATTAATTTAAGGAAAAACGACAAGAGTTAGAAAGCGATCAACTTTTTATTTATCTCACTGAAGATCACGGACAATAAAATCAACAAAAAAAATTATACAAAACAAACATACAAGAGGGGGAACGCCTAACTAAACATAGCTTCGCCAACCCCTCCTACCGCCCCCCCCCCCCCCCCGGCTGCCCCCTTCTCTGCCGCTCTTTCTCGTTTCGGCTCCTCTTTGAAAGGAGTTTCATTCATGGTCCTTCTCGATGTCCTCGCCATGTCGACTCCATGTCAGGTACTGGTGCGCGAGCTGCCTCTTGCGAAGTCAAAGCGGCATCCCCGAATAAGAGGATGCCGATCCCCTCACAGCCCTAAAAATTCATCCAACTCTTTGAACGTCGGCGATGATCCTGCCTTGCGTGAGAGACTTGTTCTTTTCCATCTCTGAGATCCTCGCTTCTAACTTCGCAATTACCTGTTCTAGCATCAACATCCTCAGGAGCTTCTTCTCCCCTCGCCTTCTCCTAGTAGGGCGCCATCTAATTCAATGGCCCATTTTGCGCTCGAACCATTTCCATCTCGGCAGATTCAGCTACGCCTTTTGATTAAGGGCAGACTCGCGAAATCCCTGCTGCGTACTCGCGAGGGAAGACCCTAATATAACCCCCTGCTACAAACAGAATCAAAATTAAACCGCGCTGACTATAAATGGCAAAAAAACACCTTTAGGGAAAGACAAAATACCTGCGAGCACATGCAGAAACTTGGTCACCACCTGATCGAAGGTAACCTTCCCCTTTCTTCCTTGTCCGCCGGGAGTATCATCCCTGGCCAGAATTTTTTTCTTTTTTCTGTTGTGGCCCGCGCTGGCCATCACTGAAGCCTGTGGCCCAAAGGCTTCGCCAAGAGTTCGTTGGGCCGAACTACCCGCTCCTGAAGCAAAACTGCGCCTCCAGGGAGCTCCAGACGCTCCAGTGTCAATTTAGCCTTCTTTGCCTCCGCAATTGACGACCTGCTTTCCCTTGACCCATCGTCCAAAGGCCTTTTTATCGGATGTAGTCTCGGCCCTTCCGAGATAAGCAACAACCCTTCGAAGCAGAAGTGGCGGCCCTTTTGAGCCCCCAACCTTGGCGAGGGTCCTGAGCTTGAGTCTCTTAGACCATAAGCCCTATCACTATTTATGAGGCGCTCTAGAAGTGAGACATTCGGAGCAGGTCCAATAGTACAATAGTAAGGTCGAAAAGTACCGAGGGACAATGGAGCCCCCTATATATAGAGTAATCAACTGTCGCAGATCTACTCATAACAACGATTGGGATGTTGGGAACAACTTCGAACAGAGTTGCGCATTTTAAGACCTCCTTGCCACGTGGGCTCCATCGAGTATTGCCAGCCATCTTAAGGCCCACGTCACCAGCAGAAGAAACAACTTCTCGAAGTCTCAACTGTTCCATCTCGGTACTTCTATAGGGGGCTACTGATTTGGGGAAAATACACCTATAAGCAAGTACCTCGCCTCAAGGAGGTTGGACATCGCCATACCAATCCCAGTGAAATCCATCGGCTTTACAATACTACGTTCTCCGAACCCTCTTGACCGAGGTAAAAAAGAGTCCACGTCTGGCACGGAACTTCGCCAAGCATCTCCATTGAGCTCGCCAAGAGCCGAAGTACTGTCTCCTCCTCGGCCCTTGGGCGGGTAGAGTACTTTCTCCATTTAGGTAATCTCCACCGGATCCCCATTATATACGCCCTCGCGATTTTTCTCCCCCCGGCAAGCGACAATTGCGGGATAACGCTTCATATGACAATTCTTCCTCATTATATCTCTTCTATCTCGAGATATCCTTCCATATATATCCTTCTGAGATCTCGCCGTGATCCATGTGGCGCGGCTCATTACTCCGTCTATAAAAGTTGTTTCCGCCATTAAACAAAGGTACTCTCTAATACGCTGAACACAGCACCACACTTTGCTTCTCCAGGCAATCTTACTGTTTGTGATCAACCTTGGCTGATCCCATCCACGCCGGAGGGGTTTTGAGCGTGCCTCGCCCCGGCCGTTTACTTTTGTTCGTCTGTGCAGGTCTCGCCCTTCAAATATCTGAGGTCCAGTGCCGAGGAGACCGTCGCAATATGACTGTTGTTGCCGCCCCAATTTTTTACCGCAACATATATATTGGGCTCTGGTTTCTTCTTGTTCTCCCTCTCTATAGCACACACATAGATGCGTATACTCCAAATGTATACCAATAGTTCCACGGCGGGGATGGGCTGCGCGGTGAAGGTGCCTTCCATTGGTAGTACCACGGTGGTACTCAATTTGAGGAGTTTCTAAATGATGTGTTTCGTGGTTGATCCGGATAAGGATTTTATATTGGGCTTGGTGGATTAGAGCATTGGCCTAGAGGGAGAGAAGAGAGAGAGACAGGGAGGAAAGGCGGTACGGCGAGAAAGGAGATAAGGGGAGGGAAGGATTATAGGAAAAAAACAGGCTAATTTGGTATTTCATTTTCTCATACCAGGGTAATATTGTCTTTTAACTTTCCTTCACTTCCTGCTAAGACAAATACTGAAAGGAAAAATAAGTGCAATTTTCAAAAGGTGATAGGAGAGTCTCTATTTAAACATAAACCTCATGAGAGGTCTTGTATTGGCCCTATCATGTGCCACACATTTAGAATAATATAGAGGAAATGTTATAATCACCCTTAGGGCGTCCAATAGTGTAAATAGAAAAATTTAAAATTGTTAAAAAAGTATAAAAAATATTATCAATATGTAAAATTATAGTAACAAGTGTAAATGTCATCAAAAAATGATTTTTTGTCATTTTTATGATTTTTAACCACCCTGCCCGACTCTCTATATAAAAGCTTAAGATTTAAACTTTTGAGTAAAGTTGATGGTTCCTAAATTGATCTAAACAGTCTTATTACTACATGATTAGAAACCTTAGAAGATCATTGCACAAGGTCGGCCTGAGAATTTAGGGCCTCAATCAAAATTCAGAAATGAAACCCTTATACATGGACTTACGACTCTTAAATATTTTTTTTTATCATATAGTGAGCGATAAACGATAATTAACAAAACTAAAATTCACAAAAATAAAATCAAAAATATAAATTTAAACTTACCAGTATAAAGACAAAATATTAATACTACGACTTATCCACTACACTAATTTTTAAAAGTTCATCATAAAAATTCACTAATTCAATTGTCTTGCCTTTAGTAATCTCAATTGCCATTTAGTCACATTTGCTCATGCAAGAAATGTGCTCATACTAACTTCATGACTTTTAAACATTTGCGAAAATTTTTTCAATCATTTAATCCTTAGTAGCCACGAGAGTGTGGGTTCATACTATACTTAAACAATTTACAAGCAAAGTAAAAAACTTTGTTTGAAGCATTTGAATAGACAAGCCTCTCCTTTCTTAGTTCCCACCATTTAACAACTATCGAACATAATGAGCAGGCGAGAAATGCCTATCCAAGCTCTCGATAGGAAACTCATGTTCATTATCCTTATAGACCCCCTTTCAATAATAAGTCAATAAACTTTCGATCAATTTGGTCCAATTACGTGGATCATCGATATTTGTGAGTTCCCCATTTAAAATCATCTCTTCGTTTAGCAACCCATCCACATCCATATTTCATTTTCACTATCATCTAGGGCAAATTTATTGGGCTCCTCATGCATCTCAATGTTCTTCATTTCATTCCCCAAATCTTCTTATTTTTTCATTTTTCAAGTCTATTTGTCTTCATTTTTCTACTCTTTAATTAACGAGACTTTTTGTTTTCTTTTTATCACAAAATAACTTGTCTAAGGCCCCCTGCTTGAAGATTGAATTAATTATCTATTCTTTCTTTCTTTTTTTTTTATTTTTCTCAGATCCAGATAAATATTTTTCCTAGTCATGATGTTGATAATCAAATTCACAATCCAACTCCTCCCCACTAATCAAAATAATCAATATCACTACTAAGACGCTCAAAAAACGTAACATCGAAAGGATCAAACCTAATTTAAAAACAAAACAAAAAAAATTTGTCTACAGCTATAATAGAGTAACAGAAATAGCCAACAGTAAACAAAACAAAACCTAATTTAATTTATCTACATAGTACAAAATTAGAAAAGGAGCTAAATAGAAACAAAAAAAAAAATATTTTTTAAAAGAAGAAATTACCAGAAATTACAAACCAAAATAACTAATTAGTCTAATTTTAAGAGTAACAGAAATAGTTTGGAGTCCAGAATTTACAAAAAACAAAAAAACTAATTTGTCTACAAGCAACAGAAATAGGTTGGAGAAATCACCTTGCGTTTAAGTTGACTTTTCGATTTCGAGCGCTTCCCCAGCCTTCCTACAGTTCCCTCAACACGAAGACGAAGATAAAGACGAACGGTGAAGTTTCCAAGCCTCTTTGCCTCTATCGAGCTCCGAGAAGATTTCCGAAGGGAGGGATGGGGTTAGGTCTCTGGTCAGAATTGATAACTCAAAGGGGGGGTTTGGGTTATGCCTAATGGTCCAGCAATTTGGGGGGAGAGAGAAAGTGCAGCGTTTGGGGCCTTGGGGCAAATAATCAGGTGGCCCAATCTATTGGCAACTCAGAGTATTTTTTTTTTTTTTTGCATTTGGGCCCCCAAATTTTGGACTTTTTCAGTGGGCCTTAAAGTCTGAGCTGAATTGACTTCAGCTCAAGGCCAGCTCTGATCATTCATGTAAAAATTAAAGTTGATCAGATGTTAACAGTTAAATTATGTACAATCCATTCCAAGAATGATACCTATTATTAATGAAAAAATAATTGATTGTGTGGTTATTACCTCGTAAATTAATTTTTTGTATAAATAATCATCTCAACGAGCCATTGATGTATAATTTAGAGTGAGTGCAACTCTTGGCCAACTCTATTATATAGTGCATTTCGACAACGACTTATAAGCTGCTGCACTTTTTGCTTTTTTTATCTTGAAATTGTATTAAAGTATTTGACATATTTTTTACTTTTTTTGTGGGACAAAAATAACTTACAAAAAGTTAAAAATAACTAACTGATTTTTAAAACTTATTTATTTTATTTTAATTTTTGCTTTTAAATAAAGTAATTTTATGCTGAATCTAAAACTTGAGAGATTTTTTTGATCCTATAATTATAATTATATTTTTATACAACATCATATATATATATATATAATATATATATATATATATATATATATATTGTAAAAAATTAAGAACACACTTAGGCTCTGTGTTGGTAATAATTAAAAGTTAAGTTTTTTTAAATTTGCTACAAAAAAGGCCAAGATTTTTTGGCCCCCCCCTTTTACTTTATTTAACCATAGTTATCAAAATTAAACCCAACATTGAAACGATTAAAGTTCAACGGTTTCACTGGTTCAAACCACGGTTCAACCGGTCTATAATTAATAAATAATAAAAAAATATTTTATTATAAATATTAAAATAATTTTTTTTACCGATTAAACTACTATTAGGTGTTTGAAAGTTTGATTTAAAAAGATATTTAAAATATTAAAATATTACATGGAAATATTACTGATTGTAACTCATTATAATATAATTTTCAAGTGCTCCTTAACCAAAAATTGTCAAATGGGTTTAAATTATATACCTATTGTGAACATAATAATAGTAAAATTAATCATAGTAAAACAATATTAAAAATTAAAAATTAAAAATTTTATTCAAATTTCTGGACCAAATTAAAAAATTTTAATTTGCTGTTCAAAATAATCGGGTCGGTTCACTGTTAAAAAATCGTCCGGTTCGATAAAATACCGGAGCGATTCCACCGATTCATCTGTTTCGCTTGTATTTCTTTTTTGGTAAATATATTTATCGAAAACCGGTTTAGTAGCCGGTTTCTCGGTTGAACGTCCGGTTCAATCTGATTTTGATAATATGGCTAAAACTAAGTAAAAAAGCAAACCAGAAAAATAAAAAACCTAACTCTGATTAATTTTTTTTACTTATTTAAACACAAAAGTTTTAAAAAAAATATGTGAAGCAAGCCTTAAGTGTATAGTAACTTTGAAGAATGTTATACTTTTTCATGTCAAAATGTTCTTTCTACCAATTTTTGACTTAAAACATATAGTATAATAGAATTACTACTTCATAGTTACGCTTATCCGTCCTTATTTACTTATCTTTTTTGGACATTCATGTTTTTAATCGAAATCAATAATTAATATACTTTTGTGAATAATTTTTTTAAAATTTTTATACCATTTCAAATAATCTCAATTAATTTTTTATATACAAAATTTTAAAATATAAAAAATAGATTAAAATTATATCATCCAATTTTTTAAAATAATCAAATTTAAAATTGAAATTAAATAACGTTTACACACATCGTGCAGATCATACAAAAACTAAAAACTAAAGGTCCCATAACTTAAAATTTTCAAATGGGTAAATTACCACTGCAGCGTTTATGGGACAACCACACGGTTTTCCAAACACTACCTCTCATTGGGCAGCTTCCCAATTATTGTACGAGCTTTTCCCGTGTGTTGGGCTTTCATGGAGCAAACTACGTGAAACTTTTCATTGGTTGAAGCTTTAGGCTCCGTTTGGCACCCCTTTTTTTTCAGCTTTTTTTTGATTTTTGACTTAAATAAGTAAAAAAGCCAATCAAGTTTTTTTTTTTTTTGGCTTTTCTCTGATTTTGCTTTTTTGCTTAATTTTAGTTAAAGTAAAGGCACAAAAGGCAAAAAAGGAAAAGTCAAAATTCTTGGCCTTATTACTAGCAAGCCTTAAAAAAAGCTTGGCTTTTAAGCACTACCAACGGAGCCTTAATAATATCCGGCCCCAAGACAAGATGAGAGGACCCATGAGAACTTGGGCCTCTTACTTCTTCCACGATTACGAGAAGGTCTGTTTTGATGAAGAAATTCGTAAGACCAAATAACAGAAATCACAGCTCGTCGACCCACCAGCCAACCACCCGGCCTCCACAACCCCATCGCTTTTTTTTTTAGTGGAAATTTTGAAAAGAATAATACTGATAACCCATCGCGCTCTCTAAGCGCGTGTATTTACTCCAAACACACGAGGCCAGCATTACTAACGCCTCCAAATTTTTTGGAGAGATTCCTACCTCAGAGTCTCTTACCATAGGAACAAATTAATTTTTTTTAATTTTAATGATAATAAATTAAATTTTTATAATTGTAAATTATTAATAATTTAAACTATTTATTAGCTTTCAATCCACTTAGAATTAATGGAAACCAATTGTCTTTTCAAATTAATTAAAACTTTCTTGTAGAGTTTTAACCCTTTCCCTAAAACCCTAATCGATCCATTGTCCATTCCAAAATTACATAAAATTTTGATATTTTTAAATAAATATAATTTTAAATTCTCTAATTTATAATTTGTTTAATTGGTTCATTAGGATTTAATCAAAGGTAGGCAACGATACGAAGTCTTTTTCCGTGCATTTTTAAAACAAAAATAGTTAGTTTTCATTACCATAGGTGAAGATAACAGGGATGATGGTTTGATTAATTACTTGATGAAAATTTTAGATTCGATTTGTTATAATAAAATTAATGAAGTTTAATTTGTTTATATGATCAAACTTTTATTGAATTGTTTTGTAATTGTCCCCCTTTTTTTTTTTTCAAATAACATTCAAAAAAAAAAAAAATCTTCTAGGGCCCCGTCCTGTTTTTTTAAGGCCTCACCTTATTAGTTTTTCAACTATCGAAATCCTAACAAATTTAATTTATCTCTGACCCCGCGCAAGACAACAGTCATCCGACTCATTCATTTGTTAATGGGATATTTTCATTTCAGTGGTACACTAATATACTATTATGACATCCGGAGTTTTTTAAAAAACAATAATGTCAATTACATAAAACCCATCTAAACTTTCATATAAATACTAACATCCTTAAATATATAACCAATCAATCCGTTCCCCTGCAAACCACCACCACCCACCAACTACCACTGCTACCCCCATCAACCTCCACCACTACCGTTAACCACTTACTATCACCGCCACTACATACATTTTTAAAACACTTACCGTACACATACCGTTATACAACTCACACATACCGTTAAACAAAACCGGTAACCACATACCGTTAACCCCCCTCCCCCCACTCACCATTTACCACTTCCTTACTATCACCAGCCACTCATCTATTTGTTGTCAATTGCCACCATGGCCGCGTCAACTTTACTAACCTCCATATGAACCATTATCGAACCGCACTGAAAAACATCACCACCTCACCCCAACCAGCGGGCCAACCAGCCAACAATATTACCACAAATTTCCAAACGTTGTCACCCACTAGCCAACATATTATTTCAAGCATGATATACATTTTTTTCAAAAATGAGGAATATTTTATTCACTAAAAGAGTGTTGACAGAGCGCTATTGGTGCTAATAGAGCAGACTAAGTTTCTGACGAGCGCTGATGAGGCATTATCAAGGGTGGACAGAGGGTGGACAGAAAACATGTAAGCACGTTGGGCGTGGGCAGTGAAGCCACATCATCTTAACCTCTAGCGAGAGACGACAGATTGTCTTATTCAATTAGGCACTTCCTATCAAAGTAAGAATATTGTAAAATCCACTTCTTTATGACCAATAACATAAAAGCTTAGAGCTAAATAAATAAATACATAATCCATTACACTCCTAACTACGTATAAACCTTTTATTATGGAGTCCACATGCATGCATTATAATTGGTGTTTTCCCAAATGTTGACTGTGAGATGGGTGGCACCCAAACTAAAGAGTGGTGTTAAGATGGGCTCGGACATGGTATTACCATGGACTCGCCACGTGGCATTACCCACATCCAATTATTGGGGGGGCCACCTCACTTAAAAAAGAAAATAAAATTAAGTAGGGTTCACTCTAAATAAGTGAGTGGGTCTGTGCCACGTAGACGAGCCCGTGATAATACCATAGACTCGAATCCGTGTGACAGCAACTCAAAGCTAAAATTAGCGACTGCTGTACCTACTTGCCATTTTCTTTACTTTTGCGAATTCTATTCTCCGGCGGAGAATCTATGCCATTCTTCTCTAACAGAGGTAGTTTTAGTGACCCAATCTAAAAATAATGATTAGTTTTAATTAGAACTTCGTGAGAAAGGAAAAAAAAAGGAACAATACTATAGGTATCTCAATGTTGCACCCAAATACACACCACCTAGGTGGGATTGTGTTAGTTGAAAGGAGGGGGTATGGTGGTGTCTAATGAGGTGCAACATTTGAGATACCCATAGCACTACTCAAAAAATAGCTGCAATTTTTTAGTTTTGATGAAATGAAATACATGAATGATGAATTCTCAGAATCTTTTAGAGCATGTGGACAAAAGTAAAGAAAATCTCTGACAGTATATACGTATATTGAAATTATAAAAAAAATCTTAAATTATGTAAAATAAATATTATTTTTAATTTTTTTGACATTATTTATACCTTTAAATAAGATTATAAGGCTTGTTTCGCGTGATTAGGGACGGACACAAAAATTATCATTTGAGAGGCGATTGTATCTAAAAAAAACTTAAAAAGTATCATTATAAAAAAATATAATATTACTTTAAGGAAATTTTAAAAGGCAAACTTATATATATGAAAAATATTAAGGTAATTGATGGTTAATTTCTTTACGTTATTTTAGAGTGCAGATATTAAATTGTTGAAATATAAATCACTTCCCAAATATTACTTAACAATACTATTAACAATTAAAATTTTTAATTTTGTTGTTTTAAAAAAATTGAAGCTTGAGATCGCCCGTGCGCGGACTTCGTTCGCATCCTGCGAATGACCAATTATAATGGGTACCCACCCTCGCCCTAGCACCCCCAAAAAAAAGGGGGGTTTTTTTTTTTTTTTTGTGTCTCACAACCCGATTCCCCTTGATTGGCCTTACCCCACACAACCTTAATGACAATTCTCAATCAGTGATTGGCACGGTGTGCTTACCACGCGCAGAACTGGCGAGTGAGCCTGACACTACTTTTTTCTTCTCTCGCCTCTCCTAACCAATTTTAGCATTTACCGAATACAATAATCCAACCACGCGGTCCCCTTCTGATGTGACCAACGCTCCGCTGCTTTTGTCCTTGTCCTCTCTCTCTCTCTGCCCCATAAAATACCACGTATAGGTCCCCCCATATCTAGCCTACCTTCAGTGCAGTTGCCCGTTCTAAGACATTGTTCATGTCCCTGTTTTATTTTACCCTCATGCATGTAACAAATTAATACATCGGAAGAAGGGTATTAATTGGTATTATTTACTTGCATGGCCCCATCTGTGGTCCTAAATCTAGTTGGATTCACATGCATGGGTAGCTTTTACTAACAGTGCGGTAATAATAATGAACCCATTTCTCGTGGGTCTTTTTGTGGGCCCAAACACTGGCCCATTACACGGGATCCGGCTAACAACTAAATTGAAAAATCTATCAATGATCTCTTTCTTCTCTGTAAACCTTTTGGTCTTCTCCAAATCTTTGTTTGGCCCTCATTACAAATAGACAATAGCTATAGCCTTAAGTGGCTTTTAATTACATTGGAAAAACTTTAATTATCAATAAAAAACATATCTTGTCCAAATCATTTCCCATCTTTTCTTGCTTGTCCATGGAATCATCTGACAATTCGTTCCATCGTGAAAATTAGCGGTTTAGGGGAATTGAAATGATGGCTCTGAGTCTCTCTCTCGTGGCATCTAATTTCACTCTACGTTATGTCGTTGTCGATAGACCTTTGCCGGATCATGTCATTGAAAAGGTTGAAAGTGAAAATTATTGGGTTCCGGGCTTTGGGACAATGTCGAACCCAGTTCATAGCGGGAAGACCCCTTTTTTTTTATTTTTTTTGGTGTCACATGTAACACTGCGTCTCTTGGTGAGTTGATGGTCTTTTGGTCAACACCCTTCTTTAGGGGTTACCTTGATACTATCACCCTTATTCAGGGAAACAACTTGTCCATTAATAGCATTGTTTTGTGATGAAGTGACCAACAACTAACCCACCCCCCCCCTCTTGTGCCCCATACCATGTGTCCTTTCAGTGAAGAATCAGTCCACTACGGTTACATTATTGAATGATGCCACTGCTATTGTGGACAGTGTATGGTAGCAAAGATTGGATTTGTGGTCATCTTTGCTGGCTTATGGGTGCTGTAAGTGCAATATTGGTACCACGAGTAACCCTAATGTGGTCAAAACTGTGTTTATTAAATGAACTGTTCCATACTTTTGTATATAATTGATTTATATTTTTTGAACTTAGTGTGCAGTGCGTAATGACGTCTGGTCAGATGATACAATAAATGATCAAACCAAACAGTAAACATATAATTGTTCATAAAAATTTAGATTGAACAGACATTAGTATCACGGACAACGATGAAACTCCATATCTCTTGAAAAAAATGGATAGAGAGTATGATCACCAAAGTTCTATCAACTTTGACTATTTTATAATTACTCCTACTCGATGAGCTCTTCAAAAAGTACCTGGGTGATGTTTTTAAAAATTGGTTAGATATCATAAAATAAATGTATATGAAACAACAACAATAAACAAATGTTTTAGCTGTTTCCACCTTCCAAATACAATGCCACCAACTGGTTTTTCCAAGCACTTCAATAGAAAAGGAAACGAACAGAACCGAGTTAGAAGAAATGCCTAGCAGAAACAATCTCATTGTGTATGAACCATGATCTAATTAAGAAATCAAAACCATGTAATTAAAAACACTAATTAATAAGCTTGGTTCTATTATGATAGTTCATCTAAATATGATCATGATCATAAGCATGTGTGTAATTTTTTCCTTTTCCTCAATTATAATTTGAAGACCTTTCATGAACTAAGGTTCCATGCATGGATGAAAAAAACCATTCAATGTCACAAGAATCACATATCGATGTTTGAATTGGCAATTGTTCAAAAGGATTCTCCGTGATTTGGTGCTTTAAATTTATAAAAAAGTTATTCTTTTTACATAAACTAGGTGGATGGACACAATTATTGTGAGGGATTTTTTTAAGTTTGGGCTCCACTTAACTCAGTAACCCTAATTGAGAATCAATTTACAGAAGTGATTAATGTTCCAATAAGAACACTTAATTGTAAATTGGTCTATAGGCAAACCAAAATGTGTGCTTGTGAGCCACTTTGTTTTTCAAACTCAGTTTTAGAAAGTGGTTTTCAACTAAATTTTAGATAAGTAGTTTCATCTTAAAACTTCAATTTTGAGCCACATTAGTCAATTTTTAATGCCTTCTAAATTGTTAACGAAAACATTTATAACATACATCGATAGTTTTCCTAAAATTACTTCTTGTGTCATGGTGTCACTTTTTTTACCACAAATTTCGATTTCATCCTAAACAATATACAAAGCTTTTGTTTGGGTTGGCCACATATAGAAATTGAAACAAGAATCTTTTTAGAAGGAATTCATTAATTAGCGCATAATATTTGACTCACGCATTTGGATGATTCATGAATCTATCCATATAATTCAAGCATATGTTTGTTGTTCAATATGTTAATGCCACAAAACTAATCAGCTAAAGCTGGTCTTTTAAAAAGACAAATTAGTTAAGTTTAAAAAAGTTTAAAATTTAAAAATCAAAATGTCATAGATGACACATATTATAACATTAATCATTTTAATGGGAGCTCACCTTAAGCCCTCTCTCTTTTTTTTTTTTTTTGTTTGTTGTTTTTTTTTTTTTTGTTTTTTTGTTTTTTTCACCCACCCCCCCCCCCCCCCCCCCCCCCCCCCCCCCCCCCCCCCCCCCCCCCCCCCCCCCCCCCCCCCCACCCCACCCCACCCCCCCCCGCCGTATCCCTCTTAATTCTTATTGTGGGCCCAACTTACCCATACAATGATTAAGATATTTCACTTGATAAACAATATCGATATGATTACAAACTTAGACCGTCTATTTTATAAAATAAAATACGATTTATTATATATTTTTATATATTCAATGAAACTACTTTTTTTAAATAGATGATTTCACTGTCCTGCGTGACCTCAAGATACAATTCATATCATCGATATTGACTTAGGAGTGAGTTTCACAATAGGGGTTTGGAGGACTGATATAACTCACAACCTAATTTTTCCCGAAGGGATGGTGGGACTACCATCAATTTGTTTCCTCTAAAGGAAAGATTCCTTTCTATATTTCCATTAAATTTGTTTTCAAATTAATATCGTTTGCAGCATCTCATGTGCTCGCGTGCAACTTGGACTGGTATATACCTAGTACCTATTCTCACCCACCAGGACCACTCTCTGTCTTTGTCACATTCCAATTATTAATTGGTTAATTACACTTTTTGATCTAAAAATAATTGATTAGTTCCCACTTTAACTTGTGAACACAAATAATTTTGTCCATCGATTTATTTTAGCCTCCTCTCTCCTGAAACATGGTAAAAGACAATTTCAAAGTAGCAACAAAAGAACTCATGATGTTTACTTGGAATTCATGATATCCACGTCAAGTTAGTTGACTAATTTAATTAATGAAAAATTTAAAAATAATTCACATCAGATTGGCTGAAATACTTTACAAAAATAAAATTCTAAAATAATTAATCACTGATCACATGCTATTTAAAGCATAACTATATGTGCACCCTTTTATTTTTCTAAAAATATTTTTTTAGATATTCTACTCTCCATTGTATTACTTACCTTCTTAAATGTGGTCCTTCCATTCTAAACCGTTCAATTAAAAATATATAGGTTAAAAAAATATGACCGTTTTAAAAATTTACTTTTAAAAAAATATCACCGTTTGAGTAATATGACCGTTTTAAAAAATATGAGCATTTTAAAAATATACCCTCTAAAAAATATCCCGTGGATAATGTGTTCATTTAAAAAATATGATGGTAAAAAAAAATGAGAATAGAATAAAAAATAGTAAAAAAATATTCTAATAAATATAATTAAAATAGATAAGCTTATAGAGTTAGTGTTTAAAAAGTGACTAACTAAAATAGAGGTTGTTTGGCACGGTTGAACTTCAAATTTTGCGCTTAAAAAAAAGATACTTTTAAATCCAAAGTCCACTGAAAAGCACTTATCATCTTATTTCAGCTTTTTGAAGCTCAAATAACCTGCAATTTGAAAGCACCAGAGGGGTGCTTTCAGCATCGACTTGCCCTTATGTAAAGGCCATTTTGCTCCTGTGGTTGTTCAATCATTACCAACTACCATGTATCAATTATTTATTTCTCAACAGTTGTAAATTATTATTATTATTATTATTAATTTATTATTTCTTTCTCAAGTTTTTTTTAAAAATTAATTTATCGACATTTTTTTGGTAAAGAGAATAAAAAAAATACACAAGAAAGCCCATAAAAAGGTATCAAAAACAGTTTAGCATTAAGGGTAATTTGGACATTTTTTATTACAACAATCGTTTGACAACTTTAACCAAATATTTCACCTGCTTAAATTCTAATTCTACCGCTCTAATTAAATACTTTGTACTTATAAAAAAAATAACAATTTATACAAGTTTCCACACTAATTCAAATTTATTTTTTTAAACTTTACAACATATACATAGAATTGGTAATTTTGAATTATAATTTGTCTCAAATTTAGTGAGGCCAATGCGAATCTCGTACATGCAATTTATACCACCATCATTTGCCTCATAACCTCCAAATTTATTATTATTGGAAAAACAACTATTTCATATCCACACTCACAAAAAGTTGGTAACTCTTAATAGCGGAAATGATATTTTTTTTTTTTTGAATTTCATATATTGAAAACTCTCTCTCTCTCCTCTCTCTCTCTCTCCTCTTATATGATATATATATATATATATATATATTATATATATATATTATATGAAATATACGTTAGAATTCTTTTTTTATTTGCAATTTGCAATTTAATAATACCGAAACTATTTTATCAGATGGATTCTCTTACCATATTGATGCTGTGGCAAACCTGGTGTGCAGCCAAAGCCAATTGCATTAGACCTCTTTAGGCCCAAAAGTATGAAGGGGGCCTCGCTTACTTATGCTTTAAATTTATAGGCTCGCAATGTTTTCAGGCCTTTGTGAACGCAATCAGGCGCAATATACATATTTTATTTATTTTTCTTTTCAAAACAACCTTAATTATTTAAATATCTTATAAAAATTTAATTTTTTTAATTTATTATTTTTTTGTAATAAATACTAAATTTTTATTTTAGTATGCAACGCCAATTTTTTCAAATTTTTTCTAAAAATATTTGAGAACAAAATTATTTTTAAGTATTTAGATTAGGTTAACTTAAAAAGTACAAAATTTATCATCAATTATTTTTATAAAAAATTACTTAGTGATAAAAAAAATATCAAGATTGGTAGGTTATGAATAAATGGTAGTTGTATTGCACAAAATAATAAATAAATACATTTTTGTAATTAATTTTGATTAGGAGTACCTAAAAAGTATCTATTTAGATCATTTAAAAAATTATTCTTGATAAAATTAAAAATTGAGTTAATTTATAAATAAATATATTTTGACAAAAAGAGAGAATATTTATTATTTTAATTAGTGTATTGAGAAATGAACTTTAAAAGTCCCAAAGTAAAGGACCCATTTTGCCTATTTTTAAAAAATTAAATCATATCAATGCATTTTAGACACTATATAGGTGCTAACTATAATTGTAGAATCATCAAAAGAAAAAGGTAAGTCGAAAAATTTACCCCCCCAAAATTTGACCCAACTGATGTAATGATGAATTAGAATTTGCCCATAGGTTTCACATATGATTTGATAGGTGTTAATAAAATATATAATTGTTTCATGTCCCACGGGTATTTATAAAAAAAAACGATTATTCTTAGACCTACTAGTTAGATTTTTACAACTTAAAAAAAACCAGATATAAACGGGCAGAAAGAGATACATTTATGTATATAGAAGAGATACATTACTACAAAATGAAGAAACAATTAAAAACGGATTTAAAAAAATTGTTGTTAGTTTGGGAGAAGGAGAGAAAAATTAATGAGTGTTTTAGTTTTTTATGTGGGTCCCACTAAAAAACGATGCAATAGTAAAAAAGGTGCTTAGCTTGTATGGGTTTTTTAGTCTTAGATCACAACATATGCGAGTCACATACTTTTGAGAAGAAAGAAGTGATATTCATTTTGGGAAAGAAAAATAATATGTAAAATTTTAACCATTGGATTAACTCAAATAATTTTAACGTAGATAGTGAGAGAAGTTTGAAATATCAAAAACTTTTGTGTCTCTATAGTATTGATAACAAAACGAGTACAGGCATTCACTTAAAAAAAGCGTCAAGATCATTTTAATTACAACAATGTCTTATTGAGCAAAAACAAAAAATAAATTACGCAATGGTATTGTCATCTGTTTGTTGAAATTTTGGAATTAAGATACTTTTTGGAGTATGTAAGTTGACTTCGGCCCAATGGTTGGGCCCTTTTATGCAGTCCTCGTGGCAATCTCTCAGTCCCAATTTTATTGATTTATTGTTTAAAATGATTTTTTTTTTTCAAATAAAATGAATGAAGAGAATTTGTAGGGAAGGCAACGAAAAACTTAAGATCGGTTTCGGCTTACCTGATCATTATGGAAAGGGTATGACGAATGAAATGGTAACCGATAGGGTTTGAGTAAGGTGACTGTGTGGGAGAGTAATTCGGATTTGCTTAAATTAGCGATTAAACTTCATCATGAATTGATTATTTTTTCGCGAACAATAAAAAATAATTGAATTTTATGAACTGTAATCAAAATACATTTATTTTGACGGTATATTTTATGCATAAAATAACGTAAGATTTGTATTAAAATAGCTTACTAATACGTAAGCTTCTAATTTTTGCTGCACATCCCTTTATTGTAACAATATCTAAAAAATAAACGATTTGAATCGTCAAATATATATGCATTGGTCAAGAAATAGTCAATTAGTGAAAATTGAGATTGCCAAATTTAGCAAATCCAAATTGGTGGGTAAAGGGTTCTCCAATCAAGCTCAAGAAAAATTAAGAAAAAATATAAAAAATATTGAGAATGAAAAATGATAAATATTTAGACTAATTTACATATAGGGTTGAGCCGCATAAAAGTAAATACATAGTTTGGTAATCAAAATATCGAATGACCCATTTATATATTATTAGTACAAAAAACCTCATAATGTTGTTAGATTTTAATCTTGATATGATCATATAAATTGATTAACATAGTCAGAGTGATTATATTTGTGCTCAATATAATTTTTTTTTGATTTAGTATATTAGTCCACTATTTATTATTAAAAAAATTAACTTGCTTAATATATTGACAAAAACTCTTGACCTGATATGTCTCAAATCTTACTGGACCTTGATAAGGGCTTGAGAGCAAACTGAATATGAGTTGAGGACGACAAGCCTGATAAGATTTAGATTGGGTTATAAGGGTAGTTAGAAGAATCCGATAGAGTTTGCGTGAGATATCAGAGAGAAATAATTTATAGAGGTCGAGTTGAAATAAAAAAAAATCCTCCCACACTCGACCAGTTGCCATCGCTCATAATTTGAGATCCCAAATTTGCTATGCTTGAATTATGAATCTACTTTTTCATATCTATTATATTTGCTCATCAATTTTTAATCAAAACGCACCGAACTTGTACTTTTTGGGAGTTGGTGACAAATAAAACAAATTATTCATCGCATACATATTCCCTAGCCGGCTCATTCTTTGTTCCCACCTCCCAATTCAGTGGTAGCAACGTCTACGCTAATCGGACATATCAAGTGGCTCCAAAACTTTTTAACATCGTGCCAAATTCATCTCATGTTTAATTGGATAAGGCTTCTCTAAAGTTAAAACACAATCTATTGTACGACAAAGTTAGGTTAGTTTCTTTTGTAGAATTAGTTGAAAAAATCATTCAAGTAAAAAATTAACAATTAAATTTTATTGGTGCAGTCAAGTATTTTACAATTTCTTTTTAGATTCATTTAATAATCCAAATCATTATATTGTAGAATTTCATTAAGAACTTTAATATTGTAAAAAATTATTTTGATTGGATTAAGTTATAAAAGAATACTGAACGAATATTGAACTGGTCCGATAGTTAATTTTTATGGTACTAATTTTTATGACGGAGTCAAAATATAAACGGTTTGGATCATCAAAATGAGATTAAAACAGAATTTAAAATGCTTGAATTACACTAGTACAGTACATGACTTTGACTTCAAGAAGCCAGGTTCAAAATTAAATTCATCGATAGCAATCTATACATTATCAAAATTACATTTATCTTCACGAAAATTGAGGATCTATTCTGAAAATGATACTCTATCAAAACAAATATTAATCGATAGAATGATTATCAATATCTAATAATTTTATTTTTTGCATAGTTACTTCAATGTCGGTTCTACAAGCAAATGGTTTAGATCATCAAGTGTGTTCCAATTGAGCCCATATTCACACACACACACACAACATGTTTTAGTTTGTCTTGATTGATACTAATATGCAATATAATTATGTGTAACCTTTTAAAGGTAAGTGAATATTGCCCACTTTGTAATTGGCTAGTTCATATTTTTTTGGGTTAGCTCACTACTTTAAGTTTGTTCAATTGTATTAAAAGAACTAATCATAAAAATAAACAATACCCACCAACTTTTAAAGTGAATGAAAATAATTGCCCTACTATTATACATTTCTTCTCAAATACAATTACGTTCTTAACTAGACTTGTTAGTTGTTTCTTCCCTTCTCTGTATTTGGTCACCATTCAAAAGGGCTAGTTTTCCTCCTTTGGGGAGAATAATTTGAGAGTGGCATCACAGGACTTTTTCAAACGTAGCAAATGTGAAGATCTCATTACATAAAGATGTTAATGGTGTCTATACGACTTATGTTACCTTTTTTTTAATACTTGGGGTTTTAAAAAACAATATGGACTAAGTCTGGACTAGTGGTATCAGAGTAAGGTTGCGCCTGTTCTGGTCCAGCATGTGTGCCTATATTAACTTTTTATGAAATTTTGTGTTGTCTTTTATGGAACCATTCTGACTGGTTATGAATTTTTGGTTTTGATTATGAAATGCTTCCAAGATTTATGAAAAATAAAATTTATTTGCTAAGTGGTCGGTTCTATTAGTAAAAAAGGTGAGATGAATCATAGTTGGTCACATATTGAGAAATATCAAACAACAAACCTAATTTTCTTAGTATGTAACGATGTTGGGAGAGCCTGAGCCTGAGCCTGGTGGAATCACATTTTAGAAAGTTTAGAAAGTTGAAAAACTAAAAAAAAAAACATATGGATTCTCTGAGTCCAAAAAAAATACTAATAAAATATCGAGCTCTATGTAATTAAAATAAATTTCACTAGGAGGACGAAAAACAAGTTTAAAATACAGGAAAATAGAAAATTAACAAAAGTAAGGTCAATACCAGTGCGCAACGCCACGCAAAATGAATGAAACGAATAAAACGATAGGTTATTATTATTATTATTTTTTATAAGTCAAATTAGGACTGAACTCATCTACCCAACATCAAACAATGTTCAATATTCTAGTGTGCGATGAGAAACAGCTATAACTAGCTGGAATTGCAACGGATCACCTATAAAAAACCAGGAGATAAAAACGTGGAACTCAACGTCTCTTCTCAAATTAAGTG
>VIGQ01000012.1:77500-95000 GCA_009663005.1 Actinidia chinensis | reverse complement strand
TTTTTGAATATATTAATGTAATTTATATGAATTTTATATGTTTTTATCCTCGCATGCATAGCATGGGGAATTTTTTCTTGGTATGTTTTCTATGACAACCACGCAAGTATACCGCCGTACCGTTGTGATACTGATGCTGTGATTGATAGTATCTACCTTGGGTCTAGGTTGTTTTGCTTTTATTTCTGTTTTCCCTGTTTTTTGTCTAGTTTTTTGAGTTGTAGTTTGTTTTTTTTAATTACCATTGTTTGTCCCCTTTAAAGGATTAGCCTTTTAAGTTTGAAGTGTTTTTGAACGAGAAAAAATTTTACTTTAGAAAACACTCATGCAAATACATTTAAAGTAACGTTCAGTTGAAAAGAAAATGAAAAAAAATAAAAATAATAAGTGTTTTCTTCTTTCGCCCATGCATGTTCTTTTTTTATAAGAAAATATAGTTAATAATTATGTTTATTGCAAGAAACAATTTTGTTTATAAATCATGTCCGGTAAAAAATAAGGATTAGAAGTGGAAATTTTAATTTTTTTTTTTTTTTAAATTTTGAAGCAGTCCCATATCTCATACCCCTACTTCCAATTAAGGGTGTCAAATTTCTTCCATAGGAAATTTTGAATCGTTGCGACATCAAATACAAAAGTGAGAGCTCCACCTCATGGAAAAGGGTTTGAATCATATTTTTTTTTTGTTTTCGTCTGAAATAAATTTGGAGAAAAATATTTTTCAAAATTAAAAAAAAAAAATTCTCCCAAATGTTTGTTAAGATGCAATAATCTTTACAAATAGTTACTAAAATTGACACAGGGGCCCTGTTTAATAAAACCCCTTTCTCTATCTCCTAAACGCAAATTGCACTGTCTTTCTCTCTCCACTTCAAGAAGAGATTCTGTCCCTTCATAACTCTTCCATTAACAACCCCCGTGTTTTCTCTTATCAACGTTGAAGCTTTGCCACTCCAGGGAAAACTGCGTTCGGGACATCCATGCCTCTTGTGATCAATTGATAATAAATTGATCAAGTTAGCAACAAAGTCAGTTAGAGTTGATTTTTTTACTTTTACTTTTTTGTTTTTGTTTTTTTGTTTTTTTTAGTTAAAGCAATGCCAAAAAAGCAAAAAAATAAAAAAAAATTAACTTTTCTAATAACAAATTTAAAAAAACTTAATTTTTAAAACCATTACCCTACGTGCCGTAGTAACTATTTAGTATCATCTTTCAACCGTCTATAGACGTATTGTTAATTTAACCAAAATGAATGAGGAAAGAAGTGCACACTCACATTTTTTAAGAGCTTCAATTTGCACCAAGTGCATTCAATAAAATTGAGAGGTCTTCTCTACTTATATTTTATATGATTGGGCAAATTTAACTTTGCCCTCCTTGGTAGGGCATGCGTGGTTTGCTCCCTCTCGTTTATTTTTTTTATCAGATAACCCCTTCTTGGGAAGGGAAGGGAAAGAAACGAGGTATGGGGGTGGAGGGCTAGGAGAGCTAGGTAGTCAAATGTTTGATTTTTTTTTTAATTGGCATTTGTTTGAAAATTTAGTGATTTTATGAAGGTATTTTGGTCTTAAAAACTATGGCTCTCTATCCATTTGCACGAGTGAGACACGCTTACCGTTCTATTGGATGAAAAATAAGTTTGTATACTTTAGTCCACAAATAACATGGGATTATGTGATGATAAATAATTTGAGGAGGTAATTCGCACATGACTATACAGGGGGCAAAGCGACATTTTTTCCATTAATTTCTTCGAAGGAAAAATATGAAAATCATGTAGAAATGTATAGATACAAGTAACTTACATGCAAAAACATAATGAAAAAAATAAATATTTTCATGTGCATTGATACTGAGTACTACTCTACGGATTTAATCGGTAATTGATGTATAGAAAATGTCAAATCAAATAATACTCAAATATAGTATACATGTAGTAGACGTCATTTAACTGCTCTCTTACAACAACATGTCCTAGCCGATAGTCTAGGGGAGAGAAAATCTCGTGTATCTCTACCCTAACAAGAATTTTGTAAAATTAAGTATTTCAACTACCCTAATGCAAGGCCACAAAAAATTGTGACCACAAGTGATATTAGAGCATTGCTCCATGAACATATAGTCACTTAGTATCCGGGAGGTTTAGGCACTTAGGGGATGAATTCTTACTCGAGTTGGATTAATTCTGGTTTTAGTGAATTCTTTTTATCTTTAAATCAAAAATTAATTACTTTTTCGGCTCGTTTTTCATAGATGAATCAAAAAAAATAAAAATTAACAAATCTGGGCCTCATTGAGTCCATTTATGGTCTATACATTATTTTTGTCGGAAGGATTCGTGAGGTAAAAATATCCAAACCAAAAAAATCAAATTAATTTGATGTCAATAGTCAAATAGTCTTATAATCGGGTACATGAATTTGTTTAAATAGAAATAAACAAGTATAATTTTCAATGAATTATAAGATAAATCTTATTTAATCATATGGCTAGTGATGTTCAATCGACTTAAATTTTTTGCATAGTGTATTATGCTTAGAGGGACTTTACAAGATAAACATCTTAGAGGACTTTACAAGATAAAGGTTCGAATTATGAAGATGTGCAATGGTAAAATCTGCAAAACGGAAATTGAGTACACACAGAAACCCCAAAAATTCGGTCCCAGATGATGTACATTATGGGAACATATATAATTAAAGATTGATAAAATTATGATTTTAATTTTTAACCACCATAGCTTAATGTGAGGTCACTGATGAGTGTTTTTAAAATTTCTTACTTCGACAGGAAGTATTTATACCTAATTGAATAAGGAAATCGTTTCCTCCCTGACCATATACTAGCTTTTAGATTGTTTGTGAATACAGACAATAGAAAGAAAGAGGTCAAGAGAGAGGAACCATTCTTCCATCAAGATTATGAAGGTTAAAAGTTTGAAGGTTAGTGTAGAAGGCGCTCTAATTTGAAGGTTTGACAAGAGTAAATTCAGGTACGTTTTGTTCTGATTACTTTTATAAAAAACTCTGGTATGGTAGATTGCCTTAAAAAGACACCTACTTTCTTTTCATGATCAATAGTCTTCCAATTATGATATTTCTTGTTAGAATCTTACCATTTGTGATTGGTTCTGATTCAATTTGCTGTTTTGAACAAAATTGATATGTATTTTTTAGCATAGAGTAAGTCACGATGAATCTTCCGATTCACAATTCTATTCAACATTTACGATTTACAATAAATTTATAACCAACCTTAACCCTTTTTTCTTTTGGTAAAATTCAAGCATATAAGCGTGTTTTAATGTAAAAATACTCAATAACATGCTGATTATATGAGATAGGTTTTATCTGATTGTTTGCTTATTCAGAGATGAATATGGATTAGAAGAATTATAAAATACCCGACCGGCCCTAATGGTGATCCTAAACCCTACTTGTACTTAGCCTATATCCACACCACATCCGAGTTTATTCACATTAAAATATAGCAATATTTACAATATTGACCTTATACACAAATAAAATCTTAGGGTTTCTTTCTCATTATCACACTCTCCTCCAGTCCATCGTCTGGGATGTGAGACCTTTGACCAACTCCCATCATCTCGTCACCACTGCCTGGTGACCGTGGCCTTTCATCTTGATGTTGTCGTCCGATAATTCATCGTCTCACCGCGAGTTTCTCTTATAAAAAGATATAGAATAAGGTATTGGCTATACCCGAATTTATCAAATCTCGATTGGGGGATGGGTTTGGTAGCTTTTGAAGATCTCGTTAGGTATTTAGGTACATATGGGGGATAAAATTTGGATTCGAGAATCAAGTATAGAAAAGGTCCTCGAGATGTCATAACGTTACCCTTAGCCATCCCTAATTTTACAAGTATCTTATTTTCTCTATCTCTACGCATATCATAATATAATCAATTACGTAATACTAGCACTAAACCCCTATTGTACACAATTGCCTTTATTTTAGCTTTGTTTCTCCGAGTACGTTATTGGGATTTTGCTACACTCTCTCATAAAGAACCTAAAAATTCATATTTTTGAAAAGCAGAGTTCAAAAAAAGAAGAAATCAAAAAAGTTTTTGGAATTCTACATCTCTTTCAATTCTATTAAACTATGAATCATTTGCCAATAAAATAAGTGCTTCCATTCTGATAAAATCACTTTATTCTTAAGTAAGTTTTCAAAACAGAAAAACACAACTTAATGATTTAAATGCACATTTACTCGAGAAGATGTAATGCATAATCATCTTGAGAATACACATATTTAGAATGCCATAACAAAGAGTCAAGCATTATTGAAACTAATCTAATTTGAATACATAAGATGAAACATGTGTTTACGCTATTGTCATATTTATGACTGGTGCAGGAACGATAAGTGATCTTAGCTTTGGTGGTATTTTGCTCCAATAAGATAAAAAAATTCTATAAATAACTCTAATGCTCCATATTCTTCCTCACTCAAGGTCTCTCTCTTTTGTTCTTTTTCTTAATCTATTAATTCTCTATCACTCTCTCAATTTCGTATATATTATTTTGTTTGTGTATTTTAGTATTTAAATTGTACTTTCAAAAGAGTATCTTCATGATTTCAATGTAAAAAATTTAGAAGAGGACTTGAATACGATGAGTTTCAGGTCTCGAATGTTAATGCTATACCCGAAGTGGCCTAAATATTCTATCGGCCACTCCATCTGCACGCCCGACACGCCCAAATATAGAACACCTAATAGGAGATTAAGATCATAGTTTGACAAAAAATTGACGAGGTGATGAAAATTGATAATTGAAAAAAGTGATTAAAGTTATTTGTAAATACTGCGAAAAAATATTTAAAAAAATAGTACGTTATATAAGTGTGTTGCTAAAAATCTTAGCAATGTAGGTAACATCACAGTGACAGATAAAACTTTTCTGAAGTGGGAGTATGGGTAATTTTTTTTAGGAAAATAGTTTTACACTCCTAATTGATTTCTGCACTCCAAATTTTATAAAAGTAGGAGTGCAGAAGAGAGAGAAATTAACACCAATGATGTATTGATTTTGCACCTCCTATTTGGAGTTGCAGAAATGAGAATAATCAATTTTAGGAGTGTAGAAGAAAATATTGTTCTTTTTTTATTTCCATAAGAGGAAGGTCTAGCAATTTACCGGTCGCTGCGGAAATACCTTTACATTCGGAGCTTATCCGAAAATTTAGCCTTTTAACAAAATTATATTCAATCCTAATGTGGTCAGTCTGTCAGGAAAACCCTTGTTTATCCGAACACTTGGCGATAATAGAAACAAATTTTTACATATTGCGAAAGGAAAAAAAAAAAGCCATAATGGACCCCAATGATTAGAATTATTCAGTTGTAATTTTTTTATTACCTCTATTAATGAATTATTAAATGCAAATTTAAACCATACATGTAATGATGTTAAACAACGATAACTACACTGTTTAATTTGGTAAGATTCCACACTAATGCACGATCTTACGCCACCACTTCTACACCTTCTCTTCAACTATGGCGTACGAAGGTAAGACTACATTGGAGTTGTAGGACAAATA
The DNA here is from genome assembly GCA_009663005.1 of Actinidia chinensis. Classification (NCBI taxonomy): domain Eukaryota; kingdom Viridiplantae; phylum Streptophyta; class Magnoliopsida; order Ericales; family Actinidiaceae; genus Actinidia; species Actinidia chinensis. The sequence goes on along the minus strand of VIGQ01000012.1, from coordinate 89,426 downwards.
CACTAGTTTTTTATACTGAACTTTTTAAATACTAGACACATGATTTTGTGATTTTTTAACTGATAACTGAAATAAAAATCTAAATATTGATTGGAGTGATGCAAGTACCGAATTCAACAAGAGATTACAGAAGATAATTGCTCCCAGGAACCTTTCAAACAATATGGATCTGTTGGACGATGAAGTTATACCAAGACAATAATTAGTCAGACTGTTTATTCTTCTTAACATTGTACTTTATAAGGAAGTATTGAGATTGTTCAAAATGAATAATGGTTAAGTGAGGGGTTAACCAGTTGTGATGTACTTAAACATAGTGATGAAATCCTGACTTTTTAATTTTAAATTATTTGATATTTAATTTATAATAAATGTATTGACACGTTTATAATAAATAAAAATAATCTCTTTGACTTTTAATCTTTTTGATATTGGTTATTCAAATTTTAATGTATATTCAATAGAAATACATATTGTTGTAAATTATACATAAAAAATAAAAAATAATTCTTATTATTTTTTAAAAAATAATAATATTTTTATTAATATTAAAAAAAAATATGTATACAAAATATAACATTATATTAATTATAAAATGTGTCGAAATGTCAAAAACAAATAATTTGGCTGGGGCCGGTCCAGTCGTTTTGTGCACTACCACTCAAAACCACTTAGAGGGGGACTAGAGGGCCTTCCCTTTGTGTTCTCCTAAGTGAAGCCTAACCAACTTCATCATTTTTAATGGCTTCATTTTGAGGTAAGGTCGTGCAACTTTTCATTTTTAAAATTTGGTTTAAAAAAAAAAACAAAAAAAAACCAATGTAAATTAAACCAACAGTCCGGTCAATCTTTTTCTCTTTTCTTTTTGATTTTGTCAACAGATTTGTTCTCATGGAAGAGATGGCTAGTAGCTTACAATTTACAAACATTGCTAAAAGATTGAAATTAGGTAAGTCTATCTCTACAATCCCATTAATAATTCTTTTTTTTTTTTTTGGCCTTTAATTGTTGTTTCCATATTATGTATCTGTCACAATATCATTATTGCATCATAAATTTGATTCACCACATCTTATGAATATAAATTCCGAGTTTTGAATTATACTAAATTAATTATATGAGTAAGCAACACAATAACCATAACTTAACAATACAATACTTAAAAGGATTCGTAGAGTATTAATTCAGTAAAAATAGCAATTCGTCCGTAGACATCGGGATCGAAGTGTTTCCGAGTCTTGTTCGACGGAACCTCATGAACGTTCGATATCAAATTATAGGGTTACCGGGTTTCGTTTTCACGTCTTCGTCAGAGTCTCTGATAAATTGCTATTCAGTACGATCGAAACCCTAATTTGAGACGCTTAAACCATTAGATCTTCTTCGCAAACTGTGAGTCGTGTACTTGCAGAAAGTGAAGTTTCAAATTCGAACGGTTCGTTTCCAAGCCGTGATGAGAGGAAGAAGGAAAACAGAATCCAAGAAAAAAACGAACGATTTCTTCGCGTCTAGAAGACGACGCTGAGACCAGGGGGATTGGGGGGCAGACTGAGAAATGGGTATTCCTAAAACCCCCCTCCAATTTTGGATACTGCCAGTCTTGCTTTTACAAATGTCCAGTGTCATGTCAAATTGGGGATTTGGGATTGCACTCGAATGAATTTTGATGAAAAATGACTTTGTTTTTATCAAATAAGAAACCGAATCCAATTGTTGCATTAAATTCACTTTTTACTCTATTGATTAAATTTTTAAATAGAGTACGGATTTGATGGAGTGTTTTTCATCAAAAAAATGTTTTACGAATAAGTCGGGATTTTGTGAGAATTTTTGATGCGAAGAAAAAAAATTAGTAAGGATCGAATGCACCCTATCCACATTCAAGCTTTTAACAAAAACATGACGCAAATGATGACAAAAAAAATAAGGAGGGAGATGGCTATAGAGTACAAAGATACAAACAAATTTCTTAAAAATTCATATCTTCAGATTGAGGATTTACATTGGACGTTTAAGTTACCTCATATACTTCACTCACTAAAATTATTTTAGGAGCAACGATAGGATCTTCTGAGTGCAATGAATTCGTTTCATTCTCAAAATTCTAGCTTTAGCGAAAAAGGTGAGTTAAAAACTTTTTTTGGAAGCGAAATTGAATGAGATTGGCACAACCTTAGCGAAGCTAATTTAGTGTGCTGTTCGTCCAGTTAAAAATGAATGACATGGTATAAATGATCTAGATCTTACAAAATTATAAAAGTACTTCTTTTAGGCTCATTTTTGGTGAGACACTTAAATCGTGAATAGTTTTAGGTTGGTAAAATGTTGTGGTGAAACTCTGGGCGAGCAACAACAGTCACTATTGTCGGTCTCCTCGGCACTAGACATCGGGTACTTAAAGGGCGGGACTGCACAGACGAACAAAAGCAAACGGCCGGGGCCGAGGCGCCTTCAAAATCCCTCCGGCGTGGAGATCAGATAAAGGTGGACAACAAAAAAACAGTGATCAAATTAAGGCTCTGCGAGAGAATTGTGGAGTGTGTTGAGCGTACCTTTATTAATGGGGGAGCGGCATTTTTATAGGCGGAGTAATGGGCCGTGCCCATGGGACACGGCGAGATCCTCGAGGATTGGTTATGGAAAGATATCTCGGAGGATATAGGAGACATTATGGGGAGATGCATCTGGAGGGTATCACGTAATTGTTGGTGTCGGGATGAGAGGAGATCTCGCAATGGTAGTTTCCATGTATAGATAGGATTCTAGGGAGCGTTGGAGATTGATCAAGTATTCTACCTCGCCCAAGGGCGAGGAGGAGATAAGCACTTTGGCCCTGGGCGAGCTTCAATGGAGATAGCTTGGCGAGGTTCCATGCGGAATGCCGGACTCGTTTTTACCTCGGTCAAGAGGTTCGGAGATAAGGAACCTTTGCGGGAGGACACTGGGCGACCAGCTCGAGGTGGCGACGTTGTGTGCAATGGCGACGTGCTTGTGCCATGGTCGGTGGAGATTTTATCCCATATCAGTAACCCCCCTACTCGAATGCCGAGGGGATTGAGGGGTTTTTCGAGTAATTAATGCTAATTAGGCGTTAATTCCAAACAACGACAGTCATTCCTGGCTCTTCAAATGGACACGTGAGCGGAGTATTGAATGATGACGCGGCGGCGAGAATAGCTAGGTGCAGCTTAAATGATCGAACAGGCGGGAATTGCGGGCAGAGTGGTTAACACCGCAGGCGTGAGGGCGGCGCATTAATGAGGCGTTTTGGCGGGGAGACACCCCACCCCCCCCCCATGATTTTCATCGGGAGACGGAACCGGCGCACATAGGTAATAATTGAATTGACATGTACAGGACCCCAGTGCTCGCCTCTCTATATAAGGGGGTCCTCCTTTCAGTAGCAATTTTTGTATGTCGTCACTCTCTCACTCTAGGAATTCATTTCCTCCTCGCCCTATCGTGACGCCCAGAGTCATCCACCTCCAGTAAAAGTATTCTCTCCTTGCATCGTAGGTTATGTCCCGTAATTCGGTGTAACTAGATCGGGCGACTTAGATTCGTTACCCTCGTGGATATCCGATCATTTAGGACAAGGCCCTCCTATATGGCCGACGAGGTAGATCAATCTCCTTCCTAGCCCGTAGAGGGTTCACCAGAGGAGAAACCCTTTGATCGCCATCCATCCCTCGTAGAGGAGAAAACGGAATATCATGAACATAGAGGAGCTTGAACGCTCTAGGGAAACCTACTCTTTTCCTCCCGAGGTGCGGGGAGGCTTCCCGACGAAGAGGAGACCGTTCACCTCTACCCGCCGGGAGAGGGTAGCTTTTATGAGGCCGCGGTCCCCTGATGGCCTCATTTTCCTCTCATAACACCATAGGCTAATTCTCCAATTTTATTAACATAGGCCGCCCAGCTAGTGCCCAACGGTGAGAAGCATACTGCTCTATGGCGTTGTGGCGGGTCTCAAATACTATCTCTCTCTATCCGCAGTTTAGGACCTTTTTAGCCTCAGTTGCAATCATAAACCGGACAAGGATGGTTATATTAAGGCGAGGAACAAAAAGGTTCTGCTCGGAGGATACCCCAGCAACTTCAGGGGGGAAGAGGCAAGTTCGTTTAGGTCTCTGAGAGGAATGGGAGATACCCGCAGGAAAGTCTCCGGTGGGTGCCCCAAGAGTTCCGAGGACGTGGGGATTCAAGGTCGTCGGGTTCTTCCCTTTCTACCCTGTTTTGTATGCGGAATGCCGGGTGGGCTAAAGCGTTGTTTTTTGCCATAACGCACTGTTAAGAATCCGCCTCGGCTGTATGGCGGACGCAATGGAAAGTCTTCGATGAGCTTTCGGGTTTTCCGGTCGAGAGTCGGGACGTTCTCAGTACCAGTGCTGCTGGACTCGAAGTAGTTTGGTCGGTATTGGTCTCCCGAATCTAGGAAGTCGGACGGCGGGAGACAATCGCGAGCGGAGAAGCTCCGAGCTCCTCAAGCGGCCGTGGTGAGTCCGAAAATCCCAATGATCAAGCTCGGCCGAGAAAGCCCTTCTCCGAAGACGATTCAATCGAGTGTCATGGATCCATCAGAACGAACTTAGGAGGTTGCTACTAATATCCCCAACTGACCCTTTGAGGTGGTTGGGGGGGAAGGTCGGGATACTATACTAGATCGTTCCTCGAATGATTGAGCTCAAATTCCTTGTCGGAATCTTGCTCGGACTCGAGCCTACCCGTCGAGCTTGAATCGGCGTATGGACCCTTCTTTTTTAGGCGATGATACTTTCCTTATCTGATCGTAGATTGATGCAGGATATTCGAAGAGAGTGAGCTGTAAGAAGATTGCGAGAAGCTCGGAAAAACCTGGAGGGTGCGAGTTGGGGACTCCCGCTCCGGCGAAGGGAGTAGTAATTGGCGACAGCGGCCCGGAGAGAGTATCGCAAGCTCGCCAGCAAGAAGGGGAAGGCTGACGACGGATCGAAGGGAAAAGGAGCGACATCGCCCTGAGGCAAAGAAGAAAACGGTAGCGAGCAAAGCTCCGACAATTCCAGCCGCCGATTCTCTCGCCCCGGGGAAGGTTCCTCGGCAAATCTCGGCACGTTTGGGCCCACAGCTTCAAGTGGGGGTAGCCCCATCGGTGGCCGAGAAAGTGCTGGGGGGGTGATTCCCACACGCCGACAGGAGAAGGTGGAGAAGCTCACCTGGACCAGATGCACGACGAAGCTTTCCATGTGATCGGTCAGGTACTTTCGGGGAGCTCTCAAAAATGTTATATCGATTTAACAAACGCTGGATTGCTAAAAAATGCTCCTTTCTTATAGCAGGCGTTGGTGCTCGGACTAATCTTTGGCTGTCGGAGCAGAGAGGCGGGGAGCTGGCATCTCTTCAAGAGGGGCAAGCTGCCTTCCACTAGAGACAGAACTCGCTAGCCCCAGAGGTAGCTGCGATCTGGCCCAGCAAACTGCCGGTCCAGCGCCGTGAGCAGCAGGACAGTGATGAGTCGCAAAGCGGAAGAGTGATCGGGACTCCTATTCGACCAGTGCGGGAGGTCGGGCGTGTGGTGAACGAGCGGAGGGAAGATTGGACAAGTCCAAGGAACTATGCTGGAGGAGTCATTATCGCGGGTTTCAGGGGGCCGTTGCAGCTGCTGCCTCAAAATACTTCGGCGAGGGGTTTACTTCTGCAAGGGTGCAACCTCCGCCGTCCTCACCCCACCTCGCCGTGACATGCGAAGGAACCGTGGTCGATCCGGAATTTGCTGGAGGAGCTAGACGAGGTCGATGAAAAGAGAAAAACGGGCGAGAATGCATGGGGGTACAAAAATATGCCCCGAGGTGTAAAGATTTTTTTTTTTGAGATGTAACTTGTTCATTTGAATGCAAAATTTTTGTTCCACGTCTTTTGGTTGAATGTTAATGGGCGACCATAATTAATGGCGAAATCTTGATAACTGAAATAAATTGGCGATTCAATAATGGGCGATCTCATTTTGTCTTGAACGGCGATATCTTTTTTCTTGAATGGCGATCTCAATATAGGCGATCTAATAAGGGCGACATAGCCAATGGCGATAACAATCTGTCACTAAAAGGACGTCTAACAGGAGAATGCGTAACAATTCCAAATAATAAACTATTTAGGGTGTGAAAGGTTCCATGACTCATTACTAGTACTTTTTCAAATGCTCGGCGTCCACGGATGTGAAAGCGCTTTCCGTATGGTCTTCTAACCAGTAAGTCCCTGGTCGGGAGACTTTGATGACTTTGTAAGACCCTCCAAGTTGGGCCGAGTCTTTCCCCCCCAAAATTTGCGTTCTTATGTTGACAGGGTCTTAATTTCCGCAAGACCAGATCGCCCGAAGGAATGATTGGTGTCTGACTCTTTGATTATAGTACTTGGCGAATTGGCACTTGTAGCCCTTGACGTAGCTCGGCGTTTCGCCTTTTACGCAAGAAGGTCCAGGTGACTCTGACCTCGGCCTCATGATTTCCTGTCGAAATTCAAACCCTGAAGCTCGCATACCTATGTCCACGGTATGACTGATTTTTTTTTTGGTGCCAAAGACATGGGAATAGGAGTTTCGCAGTAGGAATCTGGCTAGTAGTATGATAAGGCCCAAAGTATGATTGGCAGGTTTTCCGCCCACTCGCCTTTTGACATGTATAACCTGCCTTTAAATTTCTAGGATGGTACGAGTTGTACTTCAACTTGCCCATTAGCTGGAGGATGACCCCAGGCGAGGAGAAATGATAGGAGATGGCGAGATCCGACAGAATATCCTGAACCCGTCGTTGTCGAATGGCCTTGCGTGTCCGAGTGATTAACCTTTGGGACGCAGAATATGCAAACGACGGGGCTTCCCATACGAAGTCTCGGTATTCTTCTCAGTAATCTTGGCGAGATGTGCGCTTCTATCCATTTAGTGAAATAATCTATGGCGACGATTAAAAAACTTCTGTTGCAAGGAGCTTGCGGTAGGGGACCAGAATGTCTATCACCCACTGGGCGAATGGCCAAGGGCTGGACATCGGTACCCATCTCGGTGGGAGGGGAGACGGCTAATGGGGGCAAACCTCTGGCATGTCGCAACTCTTGATATATGCTGTCGCATATCGTTCTATGGTCGGCAAAAAATATCCTTGGCGAATAGTTTTCTTTGCAAGGGACCTTGCTACGGAGTGATTTCGCATATTGCCTCGTGTATTTCTCGCAGAACGTTACTTGCTCTTATAGCGAGACATTTCAAGAGTGTCTGAAAAGACCATAGGGTACAGCGCGCATTAAAAATGAGAACCTTGAGGATCGTAGTTGGAGACGGCGAGCTTGGTGCTTATCTTATTGGCAGGATCCCATTTTTGGAGAGAGGCAATAATCTCGTCCTCCAAGTGGATTTGTATTCCATTGGAGGATTGGTTGGCGACTCCAATGCTTGGGCTGGTTAAGAATTACAGAGGTATGCACCTGTCAGAAATAAAATCAACAAAGTTGACGCCAGATTAGCTAGGGCGTCCGCCTTTTATTATCTTCGCGGGGAATCTGATGAATCTTGAACTCCTGATTTTGGCGGATACAGCCTCCACTTTGCCTAAATAGGCTATAATTCTGGCCGTCTGGCGAGGTAGTCTCCTTGGACATGGTTTACCACCAGCGCGATCAATGTGACAAACTGCCAAAGATTGTGCTTCCCAACTCTGTTGTACCCTAATCCGGCGAGGAAGGAGCTTCGTATCGGCTTCATTGTTAGTGGCTTTAAACCTCATTTTATGGCGTACTCTATTGGTCGCCTGACGGAGCTCGGATGAAGAGCCCTGCCCGCAAGCCAGGTGGTTCGAAGAGCCATCAAACGAACAATATCACCAGTTGGCGAGGTCTTTTTCTGAGGTTTGTTTTTAGAATTCTTGCTTTAGGAGGGCGCGCTTCAGGTTGTGGAGTGTCATCAGGGTGGATTCGACAATGAAATCAGACAGGGCCCTGGGCCTGTTATGCCGTGTCTTCTTGCTTGTATTCAATGTGGAATTCACTTAGATAGACGGACCATTTGAGGAGTCGACCTGACGATCTGGTCGCTGAAGAATTCTGCTTCAATTGGCTGATCCGTAGCACTATGATGGGATGGGCTTGAAAGTAATGACGAAGTTTCCTGGCGGCGATCATTAGGGCGTAGGCGAGTTTTTCGATCTTTGGATATCTGGTCTCTGCTCCCAAAAGACTTTAGAAACGTAGTTACATTGGCCTTTGGACTGATCTTCTTCTCGGATGAGCCCGGACACTCACGCGGTGGGCGAAGATCGACCGACGCAATAGTACGTAAAGTGTCCTCGTGCCTTCGGTGGCCGCGGCACGTGAGATGACCAATTTTTGGCCGCCTGGGACCCACCGAACGGCTTTCCCTCCTGTGTACTAATTAACGACTTTGTCTAGGTATAGCCTACTTTTACAGCATTCTCCCTCACTATTCCATTGAAACGCCTACTTTTGGCCCTTTTACCTCTACGGATTTTGAAGAAGGGTCGACGGCACTTTGTCCGCCGACTTAGGACAAACTCTGTTGATGGGGCCGGCTACTCGCCAAGTCAATGCTGTACTTCTCGGATACTTTCTGGGCGAAAAATCATCGTTGAATTAGGGCTTGGATCTGATACGGGGTTTACCTCGATTCACGTTTTAATGACCAGAAACCTAAAAAATTTTCCGACGACATCCCAAAGATGAATTTGGAGGGGGATTTAATTTAACCTCATCGATGGCGAAGAAAGGATGCTGAATGCTTCTCAAGGTGGCGATGTGGTCGGATGACGGAGGCCTTTTTGTTTAACAGGCATATCATCTATATTACTTCCATGGTCTTCCCAATTGTCCTTGAACATTCTTATTGAATAACCTCTGTACGTCGCCCCAGCGTTCTTCAACAGAATGGCATGATTTGTAAGCAATATAACCCCCCGGTCGTGTGAGAAAAGAGGTTTTTTTTCAATGTCGGGAGGGTACATCTTGATCTGGTGATATCACGAGGAGAAGCCGTCCATAAAACTTAGGAGCTCGTGCTGGAGGTTGGCGTCGACTATTAAGTCTATTTTTGGCAAGGGGGAAAACTGTCTTTGGGAAGCCTTGTTGAGGTCGGTGAAATCCACACATACCTCCTTTCCCACCTTTTTGGGGGCGACTACGCGCTGGCAAGCCAATCCGGATAGTGGGATTCTCGGCGACGTTAGGCTATGAGGAGTGTATTCACTTCGGTCTTCAAGGACTTGTAGGGTTTCAGGGGGCGAACGTCCTTCGCTTTTGGAGCGAACTGAAAATGTTGCGCGTCAGTACATCAGGTGAACAATTTGTGCATGGCGATCTCAGGATCTATGCAGGAAACGTATCTTTGCGATAGGCAAATACGTCAGAGTTTTCTTCAAGAAGTTTATCAAGGTTGTAAAACGAAGGCTCAATGAGCTCACTCGGTAAAGTTCCGTTACAATCATGATAATGGCGAGAGCAGGATAATCTGGATGTATGGAAGATGAGACGATCTCTTCAAAAGAGCTTGGTGTTATTGGGTTCCATGGGTCTGCAGGGTGAGTTGTTCATCTATCTCTGAGTATCTCTGTGTCGTTCACCCATGTTCGTTAATTGTATTGGTGGGCGGAAATGAAGAGGGTTTCGACCCTCATGGCCGAGATGAGCATTGCATGGCCACTTTCTGACGCCCTTTATCCGCCCAAATCCCTGTTGGGGTGGGGGGAAACTTGAGCTTCAGGTGATAGGTCGAGGTGACGACTGATTTCATCCTAAAGTTGGTAGCCCACCAGGATGGCATTATAAGGCGAGGGGACAGTCTACCACAATAAAATCCGCCATACGGTGGTCTGTGTGGTTTCGATTCCCAGGGTTATTGGCAAGTTGATCCATCCCGAAAGGGAGTGCGTCGTATTCCCTCCAAATATGATCAGGGGGGTATGAAAGGGTGAAGCTTGAAGCTTGTCCAGCCCAATTTTCATCTTCTTGAATGCCGAGATGAAACAAGATATATGCCGAACTCCCCGTGGTCGATATTAAAATCCTCTGGACGTTGAAAATTGGCGATTGAAGGCTGTGATGAGACGACACAAGAATCGGTAGTGGGGTAGATGTAAGTAAGCCTCTTCAAATCATCTCATTGCTGAAGGTTGATGGGTGTTTTGGTCAGCAACAAATAGATGAAGAGGTTGTAAACTTCTTCCTCGGGACCCCGGTCTATGGGCACTTCGGCATGCCTTTTCCTAGATAACAGTCGAAAAAACCGCCCGACCCGAACCTCCATGGATTGTTTGTAATCCCAGCGGTTGGTATATGTTATCGCCTATCTTCTTTCGGGGGAGGAGTTGGGCGGGGGCGACGAGCGGCTACCATACTTCCTCAGTAACCCCTCTAATGAGGTCGGGCAATTTGTCTTTCAGTTGAAAATAGTCCTCAGTATTGTGTACCGTAGTCCCGCGTGAAATTCCGGGTTTGATGGTGATGAAATTCACAATTTTGTTCCTGTTCTCTTATCGGGTCAGTTTTGATCTTTTCTGGGCCATTTGAAGAACTCATTCGTGCTTAATTTCGAGAGTACTTGGGCAACAGGGGCCGTTGAGTGGTGGTTAGAGTAAACTCAGGAGACGGCGAGGAGGGGTGTGCGAGGACGCCTGTCATTGGATAGTGTTGGGATCTCGGTTTCAGGTCTCTGGACTTCGTTCTTCCCTATAATCAGATCGCCTTGTATCAGGTTCTTCCTTTTGATATCTTTCCTCGTCGCCTTCTTTTGCGCTCGGCAAACTCCTCTGCCGGCGAGTATACTTGTCGGCTGTGCTTGGATTGCGGATATAAAGTTTCAGGAAAGTTTTGGAAAGGGAGTCGAACAGCGGGCCAGGGCGGAAGTCCTCCCTCATCGCCATATTATCTACTTTGTCACTGGGATCCTAAACTTCTAATACGCTGATTGCACGTTTAAGGAATCTTTCAAGCTTTTGCTCTCTTTTTGTGAACGGTGAACGGATGAGAAGCATTCTGGGAGAAGGAAAAAGGGAGAAGAGGCAGAAAGAGGGGGGGGGCTTTTTCTATCTCTCGAGTTATTGTTTTTTTGTTTCGTTTTCTCTCGATTTCTGCAGCTCATAATATTGGCGACAAAGAGTCGGACTAAGCTCGCCAAAAGAGTCTAGGTTCTTGGCGATAGTGTTCGAAACACGATCTGGCCGGTCCGTTCAAGGTGGCGGAGAACGCTTTGCACATACTTCATCCGAGCAACCCTGGAGAGACATTAGGTTTTATAAGAGTCCAGGTGAATCCAAGGATATGTCTTTCCGTCATAAATGCCGAGCTGGGTCGGGAGCTGGGTAGGGAGCGTGAACTTTGATGAAAACGAGCACTCAAGTATCCTCTCTGTGAACGGCGGTGGTTCTGTCTGTTTAATCAGTGTGTCGACAAGTTACTGTGGGCGCCTGCTCCAGGTTGATGGCGTGAGCCGGGCGTCCAAATCTCGATCTTCTTGATGGTGACTTATCTAGTGCCCTGACGTGGTTCACCTCTAGCGGGGGGCCTCCTCCCCATTCGCGATCTGGTTTGGAGTTTTACTAGATCGGAGGACCTTTTCATGCAAGGAGGAGCTTGGTGCTTGGCGTTCCACGCCCTACTTGATCGGCACTGATGTTTCTGGACGATTCTGAACGATTAGGTGGCGAGATAGACGATCGACATCAGGGATGCGTGGCTGCAGCTGAAGCTGGGGGTTGGCCTAGCAGCGAGGGGCGTGCATTAGGCGGCCATTTTATCTCGTTCATTTATCATCATCGCTCAGTCATATCGTGTATCTCACGGTGGAGGGAGACCTTAATTGGAGCTTGGTGGGTTGGGTTGGCCATAGGGGGATCTGTTTCCCGGGGGGGCTACTGCACTTTGGTCTGGGTAGATTGACAGCGTAGGTTTGCAT